>CAJHQP010004213.1:0-57935 GCA_905132765.1 Moricandia arvensis | reverse complement strand
TTTCACATTGTTTCTTGCTACAACAAACCTCATTTGATTGCACTTAGATTAAGCCAAATGATCTGTATTCTTAGTGCTTAGAATCACTAGAGTTTGGATTGACACCTTAAGTACTACAACAACTTAAGGATTAACAGACCCTCATTGGATCTACACATCTCAATGCCCAAGAAATACTTTAGCTCTCCTAAATCTTTGATGTCAAAGCTTGCCTTGAGGAACTCTTTGGTTGATGCAATCCCTTTCTTATCATTGCCGGTGATGATGAGGTCATCTACATAGATCAGTATGGCAATGATTCCTTGATTGCTGGTGAGGGTGAAAAGGTATGATCAACTTCATACTTTGTAAATCCTTTTCCATTCAAGGTTGTGCTTAGCTTATGGTACCAAGCTCTTGGAGATTGCTTCAACCCATAGATAGTTTTCCTTAGTCTTAGAACATTTTCAGGTTTTACCATGCATTCCATACCAGGTGGTGGTCTCATATACACTTCATCTTCAAGCTCTCCTTGTAGAAACGCTTTCTTGACATCTATTTGCCAAAGATCCCATTCTAGGTTCACGGCAATGGACAAGAGAATCCTGATGGTATGAAGTTTTGCTACTGGTGCAAATGTCTCAAGGTAGTCTTCTCCATATACTTGTGTATAGCCTCTTGCCACAAGTCGTGTCTTCTTCCTCTCTGGCTTCCCATTTGCTAAGTATTTGATGGTGAACAGCAGCATGCTTGTCACGGCTTTCTTTTCATTGGGAAGCTCACACTCAAACCATGTTTCATTTTTAATCATGGCGCCAATTTCATCTTCCACTGATTTCCTCCACTCATCTATCTCCATAGCTTCTTCATAGTTTCTTAGAATAAATTCTTGATCCACACTAGTCATGAAGGCTTGGTGGCTGGCAGGAAACTCTACTAAGGAACATGGAGTTTGTGAACGGTGTGCCACGGCTTGTGAGTTGAAGTACACTCTTGTATGTCGGATCCTAGTGCTTCTTCTTAGTGGTTGGACAGTTTCCTCAGTTGTTGTAGCTCCATCATCCGCTGGTTGATCTTCAGTGTCTCTTGATTCTTCTGGTTGATCTTCTTGATCATGAGTAGCTGTGTTGTATGCCTGTGACTCAGTTTGATTCCCCCCCCCTCAGGATCAAGAGGAGCGTCCTCTGTACCTTCATTAAAAGGTCACTCCTGGTCCATTTCTCTGGTTGGGTCTGGGCGGGTGGATGGAGGCTGAACTGCAGCTTCTCTTCTCGGTATTGTAATGCCAATGTTTTCCATGACTCTTCCTAAATTCTCAGCTCTGTCTGAGGCAGATTGCGACAAGTCTTTCACTTCATCCCAGCTCTTTTCTTTATAGTAACTTTTGACTCAACAAACTTCACATCTCTGGATACTAAGACCCTCCTGGTCTCCGGTACATAGCATTTGTATCCCTTTTGTTGAGGTGAATAGCCAATAAACATGGCTCTGGTGCTCTTCGGTTCCAGCTTGTTCCTTTGCTCTCCTGGTATCAACACAAAGCACACGCAACCAAATACCCGAAGGTGATTTATAGATGGATTGCTCTTGTTTAATACCTCATGTGGCGACTGATCCTGCAATACCTTGGTTGGTATTTTGTTGATCAGATAGCAGGCAGTCATCACGGCATCTCCCCAAAACATTTTTGGTACGTTCATGTGGAACATCATGCTTCTGGCTACTTCCATAAGGTGCCGGTTCTTCCTTTCGGCCACACCATTTTGTTGAGGAGTATATGGGTAGCTTGTTTGATGAATCATTCCGTGCTTGGATAGGTAATGCTTAAATGCATTGCTTGTATATTCCCCACCATTATCTGATCTCAAAATCTTTATCTTTGCATTGTAATGGTTAGAAACATGATATTGGAAGTTTATAAATGCATCTAATACCCTATCCTTTGATTTAAGTAGAGTGATCCATGTGTATTTAGTTTTCTCATCTATAAATGTCACAAAATACTTATGGAGTTCTCTAGATGTGCAAGGTGCAGTCCATACATCAGAGTGGATTAAATCAAAGGCACATTCATAGATAGTACTAGACTTAAGAAACACAGTTCTGCAATGTTTTCCTAGAATACAAGCTTCACACACTTTTTGAAAGGAAATACTAGGTAGCATGATGTTCAACGCACGATAATGAGGATGTCCTAATCTAGCATGCCACATGACATCTTTAGGGAAGTTAAAACAAGAACTTAAGGCAATAGATAAATCGGTTGTTGGCATAGTGTCTTCAAGTAAGTACAAGTCTCCTTTGGTTACACCTTTGCCAAGTAACCTACTAGTTTCAATATCCTGAAAATAGACATCATTAGGCGTGAAGGTAACATTGCAATTTAAATCAGTAACCACTCTTTTTACAGATAACAAATTGGATGTGAAATTAGGCATATAGAAAGCTTTGGAATCTTTTTCAAATATCCTAAGTTCACCAATCCCTTTAATTGGCACCATCTCGCCATTAGCTATAAGGACATTTACTAGTGATGGAACAATATTTTTAATCAATCCTTGGTCACTAATCATGTGGTGGCTAGCTCCAGAATCAATTACTAAGGGTTTAGTTATTTTTGAATGTGTGCTAGCGTTCAAGGAGTGACTCGTATGATAAGCATGTAAAGAGGTACCAAGAATGTTAACAGAGTTATCTTTGAGGGCTTTGATGAGGTTCTCAATGTCAGAACGCCTGATGGACTCATCCTGGTTGGTTATTACACTCCTGGTGCTGCTGGATGCAAGTGCTTTTCCTTTCTCGGATGATTGTTGCTTGAAGTGGATGTCATGGATCGAGTAGTAGTTGATTCATTTATGTTATTAGAGAAGTTGGCTCTGGCATTATAGTAAGGGTTTTTGAACTTCTGTGGTTTGAGATGAGGGTGAAGAATCCAACATTTGTCCTTCCCGTGCTCTTTCTTCTTACAGTGATCACATACCCAACTTTTCTTGTCATCCGGTTTGTAGTAACTCTTGTTTGCACTTCCTTCAGCAGTGTTTGCCAACACAAGGTCTCCTCTTCTTCCAAAGAGTTCTACGGATCCTTGGTCCTTTTGAATATGAGAGCACACCTCTTCCAAGGTTGGTAGCTTCTCGACTCTTAGTAAGTGCTTAATGAGGTCATTGTAGCCAGGGTTCAGTGTGAGGAGTAGAGCGAACACCTTGTCTTGCTCCCTCCTTTCTTTCAGGATGGTTGGATCCACGGTGCTTGGCCTCAGCATCTCCATTTCAGCCCACAAGGCTCGGAACTTGCCGAAATGTTGGTTAAAATCTGTGTCTTCTTGGTGGAGTGAGTTTATAGCCCTCTTGACTTCAAATACTCTAGTCAGGTTTGAAATATTGCCATACACCTTTTGAAGAGTGTTCCACAACTCTTTGGAAGTTTCACAGTATGAGTAACCTTCCAAGATTGATGGTTCAAGGCTGCTTTGAATGATGGACAACACCAAGAGATCCTCCTGATCCCATTTGTCCTTGCTAGCCACCGCCACTTCCTTACCATCCCCTCCTTGGACGGTTTCTTTAGATGGTTTGTCTTCTGTCACGTATGACCAGAGACCTCTTCCTCCTAAGGCTGTTTTCACCAGTCTAGACCATAGGAGATAGTTTACTCCTTTGAGAGTAACCGGAATAGAGATTTTGGATGAGTTTTCCATTCTTGCGGATGCTTAGATGAAGGGGTTTGCGGAAGTATGTTAGAGAATGAGAGAGATAATCAGGTCTCCAGGGTGGTAAGCTTTGATACCATGTGAGAATGGCTTAATTTGCGGAAGTAATACAAAGAAGAATGTACTAGTTTGACAGATGATCAATCAGAGAAGGAGTTTGCGATTTGAGAGAGAATGAGAATGGGGAAGAACATGTTTTTCATTTTTGTGTGTGAGAAATTGATTACATCTTGCCCCCTATTTATAGAAACTACAAAGTATACACACTCAAGATATTCATAATAAACAATGCTTGTTGATAGCCACCATGAGCTCATCCCTTACATCACTTCTTGGTGGGGATGAGCTCATCCCTTACATCACTTCTTGGTGGGCATGAGCTCATCTCTTACATCACTTCTTGGTCAGCATGAGCTAATCCCTTACATCACTTCTTGGTCAGCATGAGCTCATCCCCTTCCATCACTTCTTAGTCACCATGACATCACTCCATGCCTAAGGTAATAGGAGTTACCTTGTGTGTCATTTTACTTTTACCATTACAGTTTATTTTTACTGCCATGGTAACTTTCTTTTCCTTGTGTATTCATGCTTCTCCTCAACAAAATCCCCACTAAGAGATTTTCATAATCAGATCTCAATATCCTTCAGGAACTACTAGACCTCGACCAAACCAGTCCGGCCAAAGGCCATGGACTGTCCCATTGAACCAGCCAAGGCCTTGGTTCAGTGCCACTGAGTCTGAATCAACAGACACCATCAGAATATTGAAGAAGAGATATTTATCAGTAAGTAAAATGGAAATGGATGCAACCAACACAATCGCACCACAAAAACCCATCCATTACAACCATGGGCTTTGGGTGATGGTTTATGGTTAGCATAACTAACCTTAGGCGTGCGTTCCCCTGGGGCCAAGTCCTTATCCTTAACCTTGTCCTTCTGTCTGGTTTCCATCAGTCCTGCCTGATCCTCCCACGGTCTGAATCCCACTTGGAGAGACATTCACCAACACACACAGTTTGATTCTCTAACCGCCAGTCTCTATCTCTCTTTCTTTCTGGTACGATTTTGGCAGAGTTTCCCCTCAGGAATTTTGTGTCATTTTCTGTGCCAGACACTCTATATTAATAGAGAAAGGCCACGCCAACTTCCTTTAGGCGAACAGGCACGACCAATTAGAGAACAGGCACAAACTGTCTTTTTTGCACATTTTCGCCTAAGGCTGTCCCAACTACTCTTCTTGGCGTGTGGGCTGTATAGAAATAGGCCCAATACATCAGTCTGAGTCCCAAGTCCAGTTACCAAGCCCCACAGACCATGCCATGACCCATAAACCCTTTGTGGATCATGCCACACCAACCGGACCCAATGACCATCCATGACCCGACCACCACTGGCCTGGACCATAACACTCCACCAAGCTGAGATTAGCTGACTGCTAGCTGCCTCAGATGGGTGAGCTAGTAATCCATCTCAAGTGAGCTAGCTTACACTGTGTGAACTACCTTCCAGCTCCACTTAGCTAGTTGAGCTTCATCTGGACCTTGTCCAGCTTCCGAATTACTCGTCCAGCTCTCCCTAGCTTCCATCCTTCCCATTTTGGTTAAGTCTCAGCTATCTGATACCCTTAACCCTTCTCACAGATCATGATACGCTTGTATTTAGGTCTTATGACCTGACTGGTGCATCTCCTCGCACCATTGTCTGTCCGATGATCTTATCTAGGATCGGGGACATGACATAGCTAATAAGAATCTGGACAGCGACCGCTCCAAGAAGGTCAACAGTGTCACACTAAATGGAGAGATGAATTGCCCGCCAAGATTGATTTAATTCTGAAAAATAACCAAGGGCAAATCCACGTCATGGAGGAAGCTACGGCTGAGCAGATTCAGATCACTCAATCTGTTCCAAAATCTGAAAAGAAAGAAGACGATCAACAAGAGTTTAGCTACATCAACGGGCAGGGGTATGTGCAGAACTGGAACTACAATCAGAACCCCAACGTCAGGAACAACCCACAGTTTTTTCTCTTACGAGAGCAACAAAGTTGAGAACCCTGGTGATCATGTGCAAAATAATCAGGCGCAAAGTGTTGGGTATCAGAAGGGTTTCTTGCAGAACTTTCAGGGTAAAACCTTTGTCTTTAGTCAGGCACAGAACTGGTTTGTGGGTCAGAATCATAATCAGCAGAGGCCGCAGAGTAACAAGCAATTTGCTCGAGTACCGCAAACAGTCCGCAAGATGAGCTGAAAAACTTCACCATCATGATGCAGTAAATGCTCTGAAACCAGCAGGTTCAGGTAAATACATTGAACGAGGTTACCACGTACATCAACACCAGGATGGACATCATGTTCATCGAGCTTAATACAAAATATGATATTGTGAGCAGCCACATGCGTAGGAATTATGTTCAGCTTGCTCAAACAGCTGAGAGTGTGAAGAGGCAGCTAGGGACTCTCCCTAGAAAAACTGATAAAAATCCTAGGGCTGAGCAATGTAATGCAATATAGCAACTATTTGCTGAGACTGCTTTATGTGGAGAAAAAAAAAAGAACAGAGCACCATGCTAGCTTTGAAGTGATTGCTCCTAGTGAACTTGATGAGACTCCACCAGTTAAAGTTTATGTTCCTAAGGTTCCTTATTCAGTTCCACGTAGACATCTGATGGATCCCATTAGTGCAGAGAAGTTGGCTGGATATAGGAAGATGGCGAAAAAGCTTCCTAAAATGACCTCATTTGAATATGCTTGGGATTTAGCTATTGCATATGTTCTCCGAAAATTGCAAAGAGACTCAAGAGGAAATTAAGGCACTCTTTACTGAAGCATTGACACCATCACTGAAGGTATTGCCTAAGGTTGATGATCCTGGAAAGTTTACTTTTCCATGTTTCATCGCTGGAGCAGAATTTAAGGAAGCTCTTTGTGATTATTGGTTTGGTGTGAATTTTGTTTCAACGGCGATTGTAAACGAGCTGGGCATTGTGGATGTTGAGCCTTCTTAGGCACTCTGGGTTTTGAAAACTCTTCCACATCAGTCTCTTATTGCATCATTCGTAACCTTCTTGTCCAAGTTGGGGACTATATTCTGCACACTGAATTTCAGATGGTTGAGATGAGCAAGGATTATGAGATGTCCTTGATCCTTGGAAAGATCATTTATGGCTACAGTGGGAGCAATCATCGATATGCCTAATAATAAAATCTCCTTCTCCAACATAACCAAGAAGGTTTTCTATAAAGCTGTCCCCACCAGATTTTCCACACGAAACACCTCTTGCATCTCAGTGGTTCGTTGAGAGAAGCTGAAAGTTGTTCCTAAGAAGGAGCTAGGTGAAAAGAGTGAGATCAAAGAAATCCTAGATGTAGATCCTCACAGTGATACCAAGAAACTTAAAGGAGATGTGAAATTGAAAGATAAAATCCAGAGAAAAAGGATTAAGGGTGATCCTACAATGATTTTGATACCTTGCATGTGCGATGAAAAATCTATTGAGTATGAGGTAAAGTGCAAGGGTACGTCTAAACCGTTCTCTAAAGTCAGAGCTATTCTCACACATGAGCTGAAAGAGAAAGGAAAAGCTTATGTAAAATGGTTTTTGAGTAGAGTTTTGAAGTTGAATATGTCTGACTGTGGAGCTTGTTTTGCAACAAGCGCTCATGCTCAACCCGACTAAACCATATCACCAAGTCAAGCTAGGGACAAGCGCTTGGTGGGAGACAACCCACTGGTGAGTGTAAATATCATTTTTATTTATTTTTAATTTTTTTGCTTGTTTTTAGTTTTAGTTTGTTGAGTCTCAGGTCAAAAACCAGAAAAATCCGAGATACTTCAACAATTCTAGTTTCATAAACGGAGCAACCATCCCTCCGAAAGGAGCGGCTGCTCCAGGCAGAGATCTGACGATGGAGAACCCAAAATTTTCAAGAGAACCCGCTCCACGCAGGTAAGTATCTCGACAAAAAAAAAGAAAAAAAAATTATATTCTTGTTTACACCTTCTCTCTAATTTATTTTCACACTGAGACGTTTTGAAGTAAATCTGGGAGAGGTTTTTCATCGTTTACTAACTCGTTTCTTTCTTTTGTTTTTTATGTTTGAGTCGGTCTTGAGTCATTTTGACATTTTAATCGAGTCAGCTTTTATGATTAATTTAGTCAAACTTTTGTGGTAATTATAACCTTTTTTATGATGATCATTAACCACCTCTTGCTTTAGTTATCTTATTCAGTGACTTTAGCAGTGACGAAAGACATACATGTGGACCTGGAACACCCTGACATTATCTCATTTGGTTCTCCAGAAGCTTTTGGCTTATCGAGGGTACACCGGAAAGACTTAGCTCCATTTAACTTGAACCTAATCTTTATTGCAATTCTTCTTATTATGGCATTAGATTAGGGAAACGAGAATACACTCAGATCTTCTTAGCCTTTTTATCCATATAGCTGATCTTGAATGGCTAGCTCATCTTTAGCTAGTTATCACCCTACACCTTAGCCTTTATTACACCTTCATGTATTTGTTTTTCAGTGTCATATGTGGAGATATGTACAAAAAGGTCGGAAAGGAAAAGATCGACGCAGCCTCATACTCGTTACTGCTGCAGCGAATCACATCATTTAAGAATAGCGGGCAATATTAAGGGGAGCAACCGTTCCATAACCAATGACCCGCACAAGAACGGGGGTGGAGAACCAAGATGGTTGCGCAATCAAAACCCCAATGGCAAATCAGAACCATCATGTATTACCTCCTTCGTCGTCACATCACCATGTCTTCTATTCAAAAAAAAAAGCGAGAATAAGGTGATGGAGGAGGGGAAGAATTCAAAGAAACCTGAGCCACTGGAAGGTCCAAAAAAGAGTGGGTGTCAAGTTGAAAGAACAAAGAGCAGGCGGATAGTAGGAGCAATTGTTCTAGAGGGAGCAGGCAAAAACAAGTGGAGGTTGTTGACATCAATTGATTCATCCACTCTTGTAATTTTGTGCGATATCATGCATCCTCTACAAAGAAATGGTAACCCCTAAACACTCTTAGATCCACCATAAAATGGCATGTTTTACACCTAGAACCGTCTACCCTAAATAACGCATGTGATAAAAAAGCTCACGCCACTCTTAATTGAATGTAAGGAGTTTTGTCAGGAAAGTTTAACTATTGCAGGTTTGAGATATAGAGTATGGAGCTGATCTTGAACAACGGTTAGTGGGGTTTCGGTAAGGGTGTGTTAGGGTGTTATATCTGTGAGCTAAACATAGATAAGGATACCATTCGATAGTCTTCATTCATTGTTGCGCTTAATGCTTATGCTAAACTGATCACTTAGTGTATGAATCTAGGTTAAATCTATTCATCAAAAGTGTTATAGGTTGCTAGACATAACATGAATGAGCATTGAATCCCTAATCAGAGAAAGTAGATACCAGGGTGCTCTGTGAACTAATCGGACTTGATCATTAATGTTTATCATCGAGTCTCAGTCCAATAGAGAGTTAAGGTGCTGAGATCAATTGATAAAAGGTGAAACACCATGAGAGTGGGTTGAACTAGTTTGCGTGTTCCAAATTTTGGACTAGGGATTCATAGAACTTGAATAATTGTTTGGCTCACCTCGTTTGACACCCAATAAAACAACCCTAGGCTAGCATTATCATCATCTGAAAACCACCAAACAATTATGTTACTTGCTTTATTTACGATTTCTTTAGTTTAAATCATCTATTATTTTAGCTTGATATAGAACCAATAGAGATAAAGCGTAAACTGGTCCTCTGGAATTGGTATTCGTTAAGAAAATGTAAATTTCAATTTGCACTAAGTCAGTTTTCGCAGAACCTAAAATCTACAGTTTGGAGAACAAAATCTGAATATTTTATTTAACTAGTTTTGGAGCCCGAAAAATATCACTACATCTTATTCAATTGTTCATATTTTTCTTAATATTTTTGGTTTACAAAATTATTTATTTTGATATATTTTGAAATTAGAAGAAGTATTAAAAGAAAAAATGATACAAAGTTGATTTTATCCTATTGGGACAATGTATGTGTTTTTCTGGTCAAAAAACATTTTTTCTTTTTTTCACCAGTCATCCATATTTGGTAATCAAAGTATGTTTTGTGGTTGCAATTTTTTTTATCTCTTTAACACTTGTGTGATTAAAGACCATTGATCAATCTAAGTTCATCTCATTACGATCAGATCTTCTATGAGAGTTGTATGATCTTTTGATTGATTCTTCATCTCTGTTGTTCTAAAATTTCTAAGAACACAAAGAATTATAAATATATTTTTTTATTGTTATATAAACTTCTCAAAATAAAAGTTGTCAAAGTTTCTTTTATATTTCATGGAACACTTTTCCATTAAAATTATATAGAGATAATTTATTTTTATATGTGATATATGAAAACACAAACATAATCTAAAATATAAACTTCTTGGAATTATTCAACATCTTCTTTTTTTTTTGAATATATGTTAAAATTACTCAAAAGAAAATACAACGTTTTTGCAATGAATGCTACATGTTTTTATAAAGAAGTAATCCAGAAATAATGTTTATCTCGTGGATAGCCAAACTCGTAGAGCTGCTATCGAACTGATGTTTATTCAACATCTTCATCTATCGAACTTACAAAAAGTGCACTATTAGCCATTTTTTTCTCATTCCCATCCTTATATGATCAGTTGGTCCTAATCCTACATAACACCAACAAAACAACGACAGGTCGTTCTGCTGTGAATTTGACTACGAAAAGATTTTGATTTGCCAAAAACTGTATATATATATATATATAAATGTGTGTTTTGTAACTACGACAAAACTGTTGTGGCAAAATGGTGGTGTACTTCTAGAATTCTCTTATACCGCAAAGGTTCAGCTCGCTATTTCACATTTTCTAGGTTTTTTAAAGAAACAATTGAGGCAGTTTCAAGTTTTTACTTACATTATGAGGCAGTTTGTACTATCAAGGCAGTTTATTGTAACAGCTTCTTTTTTCTCTAACATAACTAGTTATTTTTCAACTAAATGGCTGACTAAGGCCTCGATTGGTACAGCTGTTGATAAAGCAGTAGCAATATGCTGTAGAAGCAGTATGCTGCGGCAGCTGTATGCTGCGGCAGCTGTATGCTCCCATTAAAAATTTTAATAAACTGATTGGTAGAACATTAGCAGTATACTATTTTAAAATTACATAAAAGTTAGTATATAATATATTTATTTTAAAATAATACATATATAATATATTAATAATATTTGTTATTAAAAATAATGAAGCTTATTTAATTATATAAATAAAATTATATTTTAAAAATGAAATATTATTTAAAAAACATTAAATTTAATTTAAAAAAGATAATTTATGTTGGGATATACAAATTATTTGTGATATTATTAAATAAAATAAATTATATATATATATATATTATCATTATTTATTTATTGGTAGAGGAGTAAATCATTCATAGACAAAATTATCATAAAAATTAATACAATATAGAATATATAATTTATTTATTTTTAAATAATATATATATGTTTATATTTATAATATATATAAATATACACTACATTATATTTTGTTATTAAAATAATGAATGATATGTATAATTATATAAATTGTATGATATTTTAAATGTGAAATACTATTCTTTTAAAAATATTTAGTCGCAATTTTTATTTTCAAAAATACAATTTTTATTTTTTAAATTATAAACCTACCCTTTTATATTATAAATAAAATAAACCAATTATATATAATTATTTCTATTTTTAATATTATTCTAACTACAAATGCTCTACCAAAAGCTCCATATGAGAGCATTGAGAAAAGAGCATTTGGAGAGTATTAGCATCTTGTAAATGCTTTCCTAAATGCTTTTTAGATAGATGTTGATTGGATAATAAGGAGCATAATGCTTATGCTAATTCTCTAACAATCACACCCTAACTCCTAAATTATTATTAAGCGGGAACCACTTTCCACTACAAATCTATATGTCATTTAAACGGTTCAGATTTTCTCTTATTTTTTTTACAAGACTTATATTTATCTCTATTTCTAGTCATTGGATTTGTTTTTGTATTTTTCTTTTTAACGTTCAAGATTCATTGCGCATCTAATAAAGTAAATTTCTCATCTTCTTTTTCTTTTTTTTCGTCGTTCCACCTCAATCTCACATTTAACTTCATCTCCTCGAATTACTGTTGAAGAGAAGGAAGTTAGTTTAATCACACTACTCAACCATTTTGCTTATGTATAACCTAATTTTCTTTGCTTATCATTTCGGAGACTCCACAATGGCGGAGTGATGCTAATATTTTGCTCCCATCTTGTGATGCTAATATTTTGCTCCCATCTTGATCCAATTAAAGGTCTAGTTGTGAGTATTGTTAGTTTCCATTGTGACCTCTGTTTCACAGATCCGACTCATCATCCTGTCTTATTTATTTTAACTTTGTTCTCTTGTACAACTTTGTTCTCTTCTACTTATATTTCTCTTTTTAGATAAACTGAGTTTATGTTTGCTCAAATTATATTTGTGGCATTTTAATGAAGTGACATAATTTGTTTAAATTTTAGAAGACATAATAATGTACACAATTGTGAATCTGAGTAATGTACACATCCACATGCAGAGATGGGTGTGTTGTGTAGTTTAAATGTTCTCAAATGTGGATATTTACTTAGGATTTCCAACAGACCCATGAGTTATGTTGACTACATTGTGATAACGAAATATATATTACTAATAAGAATATAAATGTGTAAATTGTAGAGTAATTGACTGCAAGTAGTTGTACACATGTACATTGTGAACGTACTGTACATATGTACATTTGTAAAAGATATGTCCATGTGGACAATAAAGTATGTGTACACCTATAAGAATCATATTCATAAAAATACATATTTTAAACTATTTCGATGTTCTAAATGGCTAAAATATCAGCAATGATCTTGATGTAGTCTTTCATGTGGCATTTTTATACAGTTATGATATAATTTTTTTTAATTTTAGTAGGCGTAATGGTGTATACAAGTTTGTGTGAATCAGATTATTGTACATGTACACATGTATTGCATAATGTTTACATAAGATTAACTAACCATAATAAAAAATAGTTTTCTAAATGTACACGAGTACATAAATACTGACCAAGACTGATGTACACGTGTACAATATATATGATAGTTTTCATGTGTACAATAAAATATGGTAACATATGTATACAACAATGACATAATATTTCAAGACAAACTAGAGATGAGACATGTCGTTCTTTAATAATATACACCAATGTGAAAAATCTGATATGCATTCTATTTCAAAGCAGAAAAACAACAATTTAGCTAAGTATCAATTACATAAGAAACATATGCTAAATGATAAAGATATGTAAAAAATAGTACAAAGAATTGGAGAAAATATCATCGTTATCAATATGCTTTTTGTTATTGGGTTGCAATGACTTCCGGAAGAACATCACGTTGTAGAAAAAAAACACGAGTCTTGTAAAGGATGATAAAAATATTCTTATACACCATCATTGTCTTCTCTTTCCGAAAGTCTATGAGGATTCAGAAAAAAATTGAAATAAATATTATTATTCATAGCAAAGGTGTGGACGACGAAAACTGATATTTTCTTATACACTATCTTGCTTGGAAAGCGGTCAATCACCACAACCCCTTCGGTAGTCTATCTTTAACGTCCTCTACATCCGTCGCTTCGACGTCTCTTCGGTTGCTCTCCTTTTTTCCCCTCGGTTAAAGGTAAGCAGAGAAATAAAAATTAAATTTCAAAAGTAACCCAGTATATAATTAAAGGCACTATAATCCCACCTCACGTCCACCAGTTATTCTTTGTTTACCTCGAAATTCAAAATGCTAACCAAATAAAAAAAAGTTCCTAACTAAACCACAAGCAACTCAGTTACGATTTTAAAGGTAAATTGTGTCTTTTCATACAAATAACTGCCTTAGTAGCATAAATTACTTTTCACTGTAAATAAAATTTATAAACTGCCCTCTGAGTGTAAATGACTCTTTTTTAAATGTTTAAACGGTTATGATATTTAGACATAACTATATACGAGGTCAAATTTATACATGGGCGAGTGTGATATTGCAAGTTGATAAGTGAAGGATTCATTTTCACCTTTTCCTACTGATGATGTTGATAATTCCAATATTTATGGAAAGCTAATTTATTAATAAATATTTAATAAATTAACTACACAAAAAATTCTAGACTTTATAAAAAAAAATTTTTTAATGGTAACTAGTTTTTGATCTGCGCGATTGCGAAGATGTTTGATTTCATTTATATATTTATAAATATTTATTTTAAATTATTAGTGATATATATATTTAACTTAAAATATATTTTTATATAAATATTTCAAATACAATAATTTTATAAATTACATGTTCTGATTAATTATTTATTTTAAACTATCACATATATTCATCGCCTCTTATTATATTTGTCTTATTAGTTTTGCATTTGATTATTAAATTAATCAATATGTGCATAAAACAACATTTTTAAAAATTATGTTTTCTTACTTGCACTTCAAAGTTTTAGATTACATTTTAGTATATTTTTATGTTTATTATATTAGATAAAATATTCTTGCATATATAAAAGTTTAAAATATTTAAACTGCATACATATATATAATATAGTATAGTGTGTTAACCCGTTCTGCTAATATATTATATTTTTAACATAAATATTTATATTTTTGAAAATAAAATATATTAATATATTACTTTAATATAATTTTACCGTGTTCAGCTCAGTATAGTAATTTTTTTGATATGACAAAATTATGATAGTAAAATGAATAAAAATATAATAGAATTTTTATTTTGCATTTGATAAACAATAACTGAATATGAACTAATATATAATAATATTTTATTATTAATTACGAAATGAGTGAAAATATTTATATAAAATTTTAAAATTAAGATCTTGTTAAAAAAATCAGCAAATTTGTTAGAATTTTTATATATTAATTTAAAATGAAAAAAATATCAAAAATATTATGATTAAGGTAGTTACACATATTTTATATTATTAATCTTAAGGAAATACATTTATCTATTTCTAAGGAAAGGTCCAATTAAAAAATATCACACATAAAAAAAGTCATGACTTCTATTTTAATAATATAGATGACAATAAGTATGTATAAGGCAATGAGCATACCAAATTATTTATGGGGAGAAGATGTACAACATTAAACTTACTTCATCAATAAAATTCCTCATATGAGTGTTTCACATCAGAGAAACCAAATATCGAGCACTCGAGGATATTTGGTTGTATAACTCATGCGAAAAATCACTGGACCTTACCTTAAGAAGTTGGATGAGAGATCACAGAGTGTGATTAATCTTGGAACTGAGTTGGGTTCCAAAGCATACAGACTCTATGATCCAGTCGCAAGAAAGATAATGTTGAGTAGATATGTGATCTTCAACGAGAAGAAAGCTTGGGGTTTGACATCTACAGCAACCCAAGCGGATTTTGAAATAAGTATGCTTAAGCTTACACATGAGGGTGATATAGAAGAAGGTAGGTGATGATCATGAACAAAAAGCTATAACCCAAGATGAGAAAGAAGAAGAAGATATTGATCACAATGCAAACCAAGACGGTGGTGCTCAACCGTTGGTGACTAGACATGGCAGCACCATAACAAACCAAGGTATTTTGATGATTATGTGTTACTTGTATATCAAGAAATTGCAACTCGGGTACTCACAGTGAATGGCTAGCCAGAGAACTATCTTGAAGCCGAACACGTAAGATAATGGGCTGAAGCTATAGTAACCGAGTTGTAATCTATCCCAAGAAACAAGACATGTGATCTTGTTGATAGTCCGACTGGTGTTAAACCTATAGGGTTAAAGTGGAACTACAAGATAAAAAAGAAAGGTGGATGGGACGGTGACAAGTATATGGTGAAACTTGTGGCAAAAAGTTATGTACAAATACAAGGAATATATTTCAATAAAATGTTTAAACCAGTGGCACCTCTCGAAACGATACGGCTCTTAATAGCCCTTGCAGCAACAAATGGATGGGGGATACATCACCTGAATGTGAAGACCGCTTTTTTGAATGGAGATCTAAAAGAGTTAGTGTATGTGACATAACTGGAAGGTTTTGAAAATAAAAGAGAAGAAGACCGAGTTTATGTGTTACACAAGGCTTTATATGGGTTACGCCAAGCACCTAGAGCATGGAATGTAAAACTCGTTCAAGTTTTAAAGGAGATAATATTTAAGAAGTGCACGAAGGAACCATCAGTGTACCACAAGAATGAAGGAGGAGACTTCTTTCTAATATTCATTTACTTTGATGATCTATTTGTGACATGAACTTCTCCTAAAGTGATTAGGTAATTCAAAGAAGAGATGTCCAAGAAGTTTGAGATGTCAAATCTAGGCAAGTTAATGTATTACCTTAGGATAGAAGTGTGATTCAAGGAGGAGAGGGAATCCGGAAAAAAAAAACAAGAAAGGTATGTTCAAAGAATCATGTGTGACACAAAGATGGAAGCGTGTAACATGACTCACGTACCAATAGAGTCCACTTTAAAGATCTCAAAAGATAAAGAATAAAAAAGATAAATGCTACAGAGTACAGAAGAATCATAGGATGTTTAAGGTATCTACTTCATACAAGACCGTATATGTGTTACGCAGTGGGTGTTCTAAGTAGATACATGCACAATCTGAGAGACTCTCATGGACAAGCCAGCAAGCACATACTACGGTATGTAAGAGGAACAACAAACCTCAGTATGTTTTTCAAGAGAGATGGGTCAAGGAGCGTCATTGGGAATAGTGATAGCATTCAAAATATTGATGTTGATTACAGGAGGAGCACATCAAGACATGATTACTTGGACGTCGTAGAAGCAGCCGGCAATCGCGTTGTCATCATGCCAAACAAAGTTCATGGTGGCAACAAAAGAAGGGAAGCAAGCTATATGGATCAAGAATTTGTTAAGTGAGATACTAAGTGAAGAAGGAGACAAGGTCATACTTAGAATCGAGAACAAATCAGCCACCGCTCTAACTAAGAATTCGGTTTTTCATGGAAGAAGTAAGCACATACTTTCAAAATAGGGAAAATCGCATAAAAAATCACGAAGTTGGCAAAAGTTTGCACTTTAAACCTTGGAGTTCAAATGTTAGCACTTTAAACAATGAAACTTGTTTCAATAACACATTAAACATCGAAACTAACTTACTTGTTGCACACGTCAAAATTGTGACCGGTTACTGTTCATTAGCAGGTAAATTCGGGTGACGTGGAGGTTTTTTTTTAATTTTTTAAAATTATTTTAATTAAAAAAACAAATAAAATTAGATAAAATTCAATATAAATTTTAAAAATTAATACAAATTCAGGAAAAAATTAAAAAAAATCAAAAATTCAAATAATAATAAAAATAGTAATAAAAATAAATTTATAAATTCAAAAAATTATAATAAAATAAAAATAAATTGTAAAAATCGACTAGAAATAAGAAAAATTAGTAAAAATAATAGAAAAAAATATAAAATGATAAAAATTTAGAAATTAAAAATATAAAAAAGAAATAAATTGTAAAAATCGATAAAAACTAGAAATTTATAAAAATTTGGAAAATAAATAAAAATTCAAAGAAATCAAAAAATTGAAAAATTGAAAATGAAAAAGTACTTCAACTCAAACCTCTTTGGTGTTTAGGTAGGCGTATGAGTGTTCGGGTGTCGTTTTTGGATCCTTCGGATCCTAGATTTGGACTCAAACAAGACACTTAAAAATGTAAACTATTGTCAATTTTTTGGTTTTTGCTAATTTTTACTAACTTCATGATTTTGTTTTTTTCCATATTTTTCTTAATTTGGAAAAAAAAAATCATGGAGTTGGTAAAAATTAGCAAAAACCATGAAATTGACGATACTTTACATTTTCAAGTGTCTTGTTTGAGTCCAAATCTAGGATCCGAAGATCCAAAAACGACACCCGAACACTCATATGCCTACCTAAACACCAAAGAGGTTTGAGTTCAAGTACTTTTTCATTTTCAGTTTTTCAATTTTTTTATTTCTTTGAATTTTTATTTATTTTTATAAATTTTTAGTTTTTATCGATTTTTACAATTTATTTCTTTTTATATTTTTAATTTCTAAATTTTTATCATTTTTATTTTTTTCTATTATTTTTACTAATTTTTCTTATTTCTAGTGGATTTTGACAATTTATTTTTATTTTATTATAATTTTTTGAATTTATAAATTTATTTTTATTACTATTTTATTATTATTTGAATTTTTGATTTTTTTAAAAAAAATTTCCTGAATTTGTATTAATTTTTAAAATTTATATTGAATTTTATCTAATTTTATTTGTTTTTTAATTAAAATAATTAAAAAACATTTAAAAAAAACCTCCACGTCACCCGAATTTACCTGCTAATGAACAATAACTGGTCACAATTTTGACGTGTGCAACAAGTAAGTTAGTTTCAATGTTTAATGTGTTATTGAAACAAGTTTCGTTGTTTAAAGTGTTAGCATTTGAACTCCAAAGTTTAAAGTGCAAACTTTTGCCAACTTCGTGACTTTTTATGCGATTTTCCCTTTAAAAATATCATTTCATTCGTGAGTGTATGGAGAATTGGCAAATCAAAGTAGAACATGTGTCGGGTGTTGAGGAGAAGGTTGACATCCTTACAAGTCATTAGCAAAGATTAAGTTCAAGCAAATAAGAAACTTAATTGCATTCAAGAAATTGATCTACCTAATTCAAGTTGGAATTAAGAGGGTGAATGTTGGATAATTTTAAGACTTGTGGAAAGTTAACTTATTAATAAGTTAAATACTATTTAGATTACTATTTAAATACCAATTAACATTTTTATCCAAAAAATAAATATGCGCTTTGAAAGCAAGGGTTAAAATCTAGTAAACATGTTATAAAAAATATCATCTCAGATCTCTAGAAAAACAGATAACTATAAAATAATTTTTCTTATTAGTTTAGAAACTTATCAGAACCAAAACTTTCAATGTTTCTTTTATATCTTATGAAACATCTCTCTGTTAGATCTATATTTATATTAGAGACAATTTCAGTTTACATGTGGAATAGGAAACACAAACATATCTATGTTAAAAATAGATATTCAATGTTTCATATTAGACTCGGACCCGTGATAAAAATCTTAAAACATTTCATTAGCGTGTAACCTTATCTTGGTTGACTGATTATAACCCTAAAGAAAACTGATAATATTTCTAATATTAATTTTTTATCTACTTTTAAATTGTAAATAAAATTGAAAAAAAACTATTAGATTTGTAATTTTTTTGTACTTTGATATTTTTTACTGTTTGAAAAATGAAGAAAAGGATATTAGAGAAAACCAAAATTTATTAATATGATAATATTAATTTTTTTATTTATATTGTTTGAGGAATAAGTTTAAAGATGTCGGATTTTATATAAAATATTTCAAAATATTTATTTGTTATTATTGTGAATATATATATTAAACCGTTAGGAAAAGTTAAGATATGTTAAAAATCTAGTTAAAAAATGTTTGGTTAAATAAGTTAAGATCTGAAGACATTAATGTTTGTTCCGATAAATAATATACTTTATAAAAGAAATCATTGATAATTGTCTCATTTAAATTCTTAACATAAATAATGAGAGAATTTAGGGTAGTTTTGTTTATAATATAAATGCATTAGGTTTAAAAATAATGTTGTAAGGGTATTAATTATATTTATAATTTTTTTAATTTTTTTGTCCAAAAGCAAATTGGTTATAACTTTGTGCTTCTTCTTAATAGTATTGATTTATAGAAAATCCTAAATAAAATAAAATACAATGTATCAATCTTGATAATCATAAAAGTAGAGGAGATGAAGATGAAGGAAAAAGAGCTAAGAAGCGTGTAGGAATGGTTAATGTGACAAAATAGGATGCTTAAGTCAAAAAGAAATAAATAGATTTGTCGCCCTATGTATAATGCCCACTCTACTCGTTGCTTAGCCACAAGAACTTTGCTTAGCCACATGAACTATTTACATTCACTATACGATGGTCACTCTTATAGTATTATTTTCTTATTTCCCCTCTCTATTCATAAGGACACGGTTACGATGTGACAGGACGTTGATATTCGATTAAAAGAGAGATTAACACTAAAAGCCACTTTTTATGTTTTAATATCAAAAAAAGTTACTTGTTATTACTGAAACATTTTTGGGTGAAAAGACTCAATTTGCCTCTTAACTGTATAAAAAATTTCGATTGAGCTTTAGTTAAAATAATGGGTTGGTTACGAATTTTGAATTTTAAATAGATATAACCGATGTATCATTTTAATTAGGGTAAACTAGATAAGACCTTATTCTCATTTAAAAACAATTACACTTAGAGGCAGTTTTCAAGTTTTATTTACACTAAAAGACAGTTAGTGCTACTAAGACACTTTTGTCTAACTAAATCTCATTTTCACTCAAAAACTAACTAGATAACATTGCCAGCTAGTACCCACTATGCTAACTAAAATAAAGTGGGACCATGTAACCTTCTTCTTCTTCTCCCCTTTATAGTTTTTTATAATTTTTGTAAATGAAATCTGATTCTTCCAAATTCATTTTTCTAAGAAAGTTATCTGGAATCATTGTCTCATTTCCTTTTAGCTATCTTTTGAGATGTGTTAAGATATATCGTTGATGGTCGTGTAGTCATGGCGTATTCGACGGCCAGATCAATGGTAGAGACGTTGGCGGCTATCGTATTTGGAATACCATAAACATCTTCTAGTCAGTCTGGCTCATTATTCTCAACATCGTTACCTCACCTATAGCCCTCGTAAGAAGCTCGAGACATCAATGTCTACTTTTAGCTTTTTGCACTTTTGGTCCTTACATTTTTGTATAATTTTTTAATTGTGTATATGTCTACTTGAATTAAACCTCTAACTTCTTGATGATCATTCAAATCCATCTTTATAATTTAAAAAATGGTTCTTGGTTTTTGATTTTTGATTTTTTTTTATTTTCGCCCCCCAAAATTTAAAATATATAATTTTCTATGATTTAACCCCAAATTAATCAATTATTTAATATAATTTTTGTTAATGCAATTAAAAATATATATGCATATGAGATATCTAAAAACATTCCAAAGTGAACTGAATCAACTAAAATTAAATGGTAAAAGTTATTTTAATTATTATATAGAAATAACACAGAAAACCATGTGTACGTCTATTCTCATATACGCCATCTTCTATCTGACTTGATATTTTTCTCTTTTTTGCTTTGAGATATTATGTATGTATGAATGCTTTGTTAAATGCTATGATATCATATTTGCTGTAAAAGAAAAGCCGTGTGTACATTACATTCAAATTGTACATGTAATATATGCATAATGAACAAACAAATGCAATATACATACCTAATGAACCTTAAATGATCTAAATGATAAAACAAGAGACTCGAAATCATTTTTTTGAGCAGTGACTCAAAAAATCATTAAAAGTATCAAATATAATAACTTGAGCAATGTACAAATGAACCAGTGTACATGCCATTTTTGTAAAACGTTGTACATGTGGATACTGAAATATATGTGTACAGGTTAACGATATTTGACTATGAAAATATATGTGTAGACATTGACGATATTTGACCGTAAAAATCTTGATACTTGTAAATGTATGTAACAAATTTATCAAATGTATATGATACACACAACACAAGTTAGCTGTGTACATGTAAATCATTGTATATGTAGATGGTTAAAATTTTGAACATCTAACATATATCTCAAATATATGTGTACATGTAAATATCTGATAAATTATAATATGTATATTGTATACGTTAGCCCTTGTTTGATATAAAAAACATATATACACATGTAAATTTCTTTTGAAAGAATATAACTCTATGTTAAACACGCAAACACCGTCAGATGTGTTTAAAAAAAATTACTAATACATATGCACAAGTTCACTGATATGCAAATATAATGGAAACTTTTCAAACCTAACTTTCAATACTTAACCATGTGTGCTTGTGAAATATTTTTCGTAAATCTTATCCCATTGATTTGTTTCAATATGGTAGTATGCTTCCATGTATAAAGCTTGTTCTTTTCTGTTTAAGATGGAGGATGCTTCCATCACTACTAGTTGCACAATACCATAATACAATAGTTTACATATACATTATTACCCACATGTACGCCCAATGAAAGTGTACACGCCCCTTCCCTCTTTTTTTGTGATATCAATGTTTATAATGGATTGTTTGGCTATACATTCGATAAATAAAACAACATAGTTAGCTTTCAAATAAATATATCTTTAAAATTTACTTAATAGAAAAATTGATGTTATGGTTTGAGCATTTTAAATTAATAAGTGGAGGTGAAAAAGTTTTTGTGGGAAGATTTGATTTTACGGCTTGGAGGAAAACGTGTATTCGGTTTTAACGCGTAAACCTGATTGCATTGTACATTACTTTATTAATATACGAAGTACACATGTGAATACGTACACATGTAATTGTTGTACACATGAGAACTTGTATACATATACATATCTACACAAATAATTACAAATCAAAAATTTATTTCTACATTTGTAGCTACAAACATTTTGCTAAAATGATGTACATATGAACATTTTGGATCATGGTGATATCTTAAGATTTTTTTGATTGTTAATATTTTTTTTAAATATATTTTAGTTCATTTCAGTTTTTAGGTTCAAAATTTCATTTTAATAAATACTTGTATTTTACTGTCTAAAGTGCAAAATATCAAAATTCAATCAAATTTATAGGAAACATTTGTATGTTTAAAGAGTTTGGTGCCAAATTTAGAAAAATAAAAAGATATAGGGACCTAAGATGCAAAATATTAAAGTTGGACAAAACCCCTTAGATTTATGAAATTGGAATGGACGTTCATCGGTGGCACCTCGAAACGATGACGGCGGCGACAACAACGATAAAGATAGACAAAGGGCGACGAGAAGTGGAATTTCTAGACGAGGCTTGGCGGTGATGGATCGAGCTCACCACATCTCGACAAACAACATAGATAAAATGAAGTTTGTTGTTAGTTCGAGAAGAAGAACAGTAGTGGAGACTACAGTGAGAATAAATGATGGGTCCTACTAATTTATTTAGTTACGCTTTAGTTAGAAAAAGATAGAATCAGTTAAGGAAAAGTGTCCTAGTAGCAATAACTGCCTTTCAGTGTAATAAAAACTTGAAAACTGTCTTTAAGTGTAAATGACTCTCTCATTTATCTCCCCTTTTACCTTTTTCTTACCGTAACAAAAAGAGAACTCTGAGGAAATTTGTACGGCAACACAGTAAAAACAGATCGGCGAGTGTAAACGAAGATTCCGGCGAGAGAAGAAGAAGATAATGATAGCGAGGCGAAGGAGTCGTCGTGGGAAAGAGGCTGCCGATAGTGAGTTATCGGCTTGTTGACTTATATTTTTGTTTGTTGTTGTTTTGAAACAAATCGTGGGGGGTTGGGTTCTGGGTAACAGAGTCGACAGACCCAAAGGTGTGGGGCAAGTGTGTAGACCCAACTGGAGATCTGTGTAAGAAGCTCAGGCAGAAGACGATGAGGCTGGTTGGTTTCCCTTTGGCGTTGCAGTTGGTAGCGTTTGATGAGATACCACAGTTGCTTTGCAGGGCTGGTGGTGATGATAACATAACGTTGTTAAGCTTCCCTGGAAGCACATTGCCACATCATGCAGGTCTGACGTTGGCAGACGTACGTAAGGCCAAGCACGACATTGGGGAAAGTAACATTGTAGTTGATTTTTGTGTTTGGTTTTCGTGTACGGGTTTAATAATGTACTTGTTTTTGAAGTTTGTGTGTACATGTGTACAAACTCGTATGTGTACAAATGAAATTGCTGATTTTTTTGTTTTTTTGGATGTTTGACAACCACATGCAGCTAGTTGTCCAGCCAATGCTAGAGATTAGTGGGGAAAAGCCCGAAAGGTGGGGCCTATTTGATGATGAGATGTATGACAAGAAAGTCGAGTATATGGTACGTTTGGTGAAGGAAGGACATGCCTTTAGTAAGTCGCATTGGGGGGGAGGCGACGATGGTGATCCTCTGTACGTGTATTCTAAGGTTGCAAAGCTAAAAAAGAGGAAGGGGGACGCTGAAACTGAGTACAGAGAACCTGTTTTAAAACAGAGACGTGTGAGTTCATACTACAATCGGCAAGTCGTTGTTGATGCAGAGAAATTTGCCAAGATGGAGGAGAAAATCTCCGAGTTTGGTAAAGAAGTAGTTAGGCTCCGCCTGTTGTGCGACAAACATGAGAGGCAGATAAAGAAATGGAAAATTATGAGGAAGGGAAGTAGTGGCGCGAAATGGAAGAGCGAAACGAAATTGAGAATGAACGTGTGACAGAAAGAGAGAATGGTTGGGGAGTGTATGGAGGGAGGCATGGGAGTTGGTGATGGACAAGATGAAAGGATATCTGCTAAGGATGATCAAACATCGTCTGAGGAGGGTCCTAGTTTGCTGGTAAGGATGAAACATGGAGATAGCTTTGGTGGGAGTAGCGAGGAGAGGGAGAGTTCTGATGACAGGCTTAACGTAAATGTAAGTTTTATTCAATTGTGTCGATATAGTCGAGGTCGCAAAAATATTTTAATTTGAAAGGCAATTGGATTACAGGAGATGGGGAAATTGGGTGTTTTGGTAAAGGCAGTAGTAACAGAAGCAGGGCGTGTCGCGGAGCATGAGGTATGTATTTTTAAACAATCATTGGTGGGTTGCGGTGGATGAGGTTAATTGAACGGGTTTGTTTTTTTGAAATGAACTAATGCAGGCAAATGAAGGAGGCAGTAAGACGGTGGAGGAATGTGCTCAAAATGAGGTGGGAGAAGATGTTAGATTACATTTTTGGGTGTTATAGTTTTTGTGGCAGCTGTTTAATGTTTTGCATGGAATGGAAGCATGTTAATATAGGAAATGATGGTGACCGAGAAGGTGTATCTGAGAAAGACAATTCACCCGAAGAGAATATGATGGATGCGGACACGGTAAGTGTTGTACAATAGTGGATATCTGTTTTGACTAAATATAGGAAAATAAATTTGTCTAAAACAGGTGAGTCACCCCCAGATTGGGGAGGTCGAAGATGTTGCTGGTATGGAGTGTTCCGGAAGTGTAGAGAAAAGGGAGATGGAAATGGTTTGTGTTGTGTTGTGTAATGCATACGAGTTGTGGGAAGGGTGAGCGTGTACACTGACTAACTGGTGTACACTTTCATATTTACAGGTATATAACGCGAATGTGTCCGAGGAAGCGGAATTGGTTCAGCAGGAATTGGGTGAATTTGAAGATGTTAGTGAGAGAACTAGTAACGTACATACCTATTTTCTGTATAGATGTTAGTATTAATGTTTGTTTAAGTTTGAGGGTAGGACTGAGACGGTGAAAGATGGGGGAGGCATATGTAGTTCGACTAATAGGGACGGGGTGAGGAATGTTTTTTGGTTAATATTTGTGTTACGAGATTGAAATTGATGGTAATGTTGGGTGAGATTGTAGGGTGATAAGGAGTCTCCAGCAGTGGGTGGAGTTGAGGTAAAGAAGAATGTACACAGAAAATAATGTCATTAAAAACTTCTAAACAAGTGTACATTTGAGTGTGTACATTAAAACGCGATGTACAATTAACGTCTGTACAAGTGTACAAAGTAGAGCGTGGACAATAACAGTGTTGACATTTTTTGTATGTTTATCCAGGAAAGGACTGATATGGTTGAAGATGGAAGAGACATATGTACGTCGAATGAGATGAAAGAGGTGGACTGTTTGGTGGTGTGACAATGTTGTTTTTTGGAAATTCATTTGAAGTGTGTAATGATGGTCATTTCGTGTGACATTGTAGGTTGATGATGTGGCCAAGCAAATGGGGTCAGCTGAGGAGACTGATGAAGAAGAGTTACGTGTAACACGCGAAAGAGGTGTAGAATATGTTAGTGATTCTTCCACACCTAGGAGTGTGATTCATAAATCGAGTGAAGAGGAAGAGCAGTTGGCTGCATTGCTTTTGACAAAAGATCAATATAAAGTCCCAGACATACTCCCCATATATGAAGACAGCGATTATCCCTTCTTCGAAAAAGTGTTGACTGCAAACTCCACAGTGTGAGTTTGAAGCAAATTAGGTAAATATAGTTAAGAAAAATGTAACGGTATGTGTTTTTTTGTGTATACACAGGGGGATGATCTAGATAACTAGTCTTAATTGTGTATTATTAAAAAAAAATTTGTTTGTGTTGTGTTGAAAGCATATAGTTGTGCTGATGGAGTACATTGAGTGCCTGCATGGGGAGAAGGCCCTGCGGGGGAGGGCTATGTTTGTGGCACGATGGTTCACCGCACACGTGCAAGGGAAACCTTGCAGAGCTTTCAACGCAGCGAAGACAAAAAGTAGTGTGGTTGTTAATGAAAAGATTACGAAATATCTGACTATGGAGAGAAAGAGATGGGTGTAGATATAGACACACTGTATGCACCAATGATTTGGGAAGGTTACCACTGGGTTGGGTTGCGGACTAGATTGTCGGATAGGAGTATCATCGTGTTGGATCCTAATCCACAGCTTAAGAATTTGGCGGAAGTTGCTTCTTTGATGGAGCCATTGGCGAGAACGTTACCTTACATAGCTCGGAAGGTGTGTCATGCGGGTGCCATGGGAGATGGTGGGCTGGTACCATTTAAAGTGAAGAGGTTAGGTGGTCTGTACGAGAATATAAGAAGCGGTGATTGTGGACCAGTGGCTGTGAAGTTCATGGAGATGCATGCAACAGGGAACCAGAACCCGACAATGGCAGGACTGACGGATGAGTTGGTGGACAATTTCAGAAAACAGTATGCAATGAAAATCTACAGGATTTGGGTAGTACCTTTGTATTTAGGTTGATGATGGGGGTTTTTAAACCAATCGCATATGGACCTATTTTGTGGGAAGTTATTTTGTGTTGTGTTTAAACTCTAGTTACGTTTCAAATATTGGTTTTGTTTTAAGAAGGATGTTAAATGTTTAATGTACGAAGTTGGTAGGGAAGGAACAAATAGAAGGTAGGGCTTCGCCTTGTACAATATATTTGGTGTTGTACATATGTACAATGCAAAAGAGAAAATGGAACAAACATTTAAAACGGAAAAAACTTGGCATAAAATTGGAAAAATACATAAAATACATAAACACAATATCAAAACAAAACATCTATTAAAATGGGTTAAAATTGTTTACATATGAAACTTAAAGCGTTCAGTAGTTGCAATGAATCAAACCGGTGACATAAATACATCAGATTACTCGCACATCGCTTTGGCTGATTTCGAACAAAAACCATAAGAAACTTAAGTCATACATAGTAGAAAGAGAGTAACCCATGTGTTTCAGTGACGAAACCCTTCCATAAAACGAGATCATATCATAGGTCTGTAGCAAAGCTTTGTTGGTGTTATTTGGGTTAACTTCTTTTTCTATCGTGTCAATTGTTACATCGCGAACACCAAAGTGGACCTTTAAACTCTGGCACAGATGGTTGACAGTATTTTCAAGTTCATCATGTTTAGCATCAACCATCCTTATCTCATCTGTCACAGCTTCATCTACCCATTTGAAAAGATGACTCTCCATTGGCCTCTTTAAAGAGAATTCAGAATTAACTGACCTAATAAAATTAATGGAGCAGTTGAAGAGAGAAACTAAGCACAGAAAAGGGACATACCTGCATTGCAACCACACACCTGTAAAACCTCCTAAACGGATTCTTCCTGGTTTTGGAGACAAAGATGTCAACTTTGTGACCACACCAACAGTGGGTGGGCACACTTCCAATTGCTCGGGAGGACGATTCGGCTGAGTAGCTCATATATAAAAAATTTTCTAAATTTTTTTTTGTCATCAAAATACAGACTCATCTAGACTTTGTAAACCAAATTGGGTGATCCGTGTCCATGTGAACGATGAAGGACTGTTGTTTCCTCGCTTTGCGTGCAAGACTGTCTGCCCTTTTGTTATGTGTTCTTGAAACATGGAGGATCTCTGAGCGGTGGAAGTGAGTACGGAGACTCTTAATATCCTCTAGGTAATTTGCAAAAGTTGGCCATTCCTCTGGTGTTGAAACCATCTTCACCAATTGACTGTTGTCTGTTGCAAAAGTAACATAATATTGCCGGAGATTTTTCATACATTCCATTGCCCAGATGAACGACTTTAATTCTGAGTGCAAAGGGAGAGACTAGCTCTCGTATTCCTCGCTCCCATTAACCCTTGAAACCCTTCCAGTGTACTATACCATCCTTGTTCCGAAATCAGGTCTCCCTCTTTCCATGATCCATTTGTGAAGCACCATTGTCCTGGTATATTACGTAAATCACTAATCGCATTAGGCTGTGGCTGAAGACTGGCACTAGCCAAAGTCATCTGGGCCTCACTCCAAAGAGTCGATTCTGTCACTGCCAATTGTAGTGTATCCCGAGGATCCACATCTAGGTTACTGAAGACCCTGTTGTTCCGAGCTTTCCAGATATACCATAAAATCCATGCAAACCGATGATCCTCCATTTGTGGGTTGACTCGCCAAAACAAATGATCTAAGTTAGTGAAGAGGGCATTTGATGGAAATATATTAGGGCTTATCGGAATGTCAGATAAAGCACAGACTTGGAAAGCAGGTGGACATTCAAAAAATACATGATTGATTGTTTTCTACGCTGCCCCACATCTTTCGCAATGTAAATCCCCTTTCATCCCTCGCGCTTGCAGATTTTTCCTCACCGACATACAACCCGTAACTAGTTGCCACAAAAAGTGTTTTAGCTTTGGAGCAATTTGACTTTCCAGCATTGTGCCTTTAGGGCATCTACCGTAGGTCCCAAAAATTGTTGAGGTCTTTCTCCCTCTGGGTAAACTCGTTGTATTTGATAGCCAAATTTGACAGTATATTTTCCATTCTTTGTAAAGTGTTATCTATCCTTATCTTCCATTTGTATTCTACTTATCGGAACTCTCTATGATTTGGGCATCCTTAGGATGGATCAAGTATCTTACTGCCGGAACATTCCAAGTCCTTGTGTCAGCGTTGATGAGTGAATCCACAGTAAGATCAGGGTAACTATTTGGTTGAATTATGTTTGCTGGTCTCGGGCGAGTGGTTGGGAGCCATGGATCATTCCATACTGAGATGGATGATCATGTTCCCACCCGTTTGATTAGTCCTTTGCTAACCAGAGATCTAGCAGAAGTAATAGTTCGCCAGCCATAGGATGGCGAATATGAACAGATTGGATCCAGGGGTGATGCATTCCTGAAATACCTTCTTTTAAACACTCGGGCAAAGAGAGAATCCGGTTTCTCAATTAACCTCCATAGTTGTTTTCCCAGCATTGCGGTGTTGAAATCCACCAAGTGCAGTCCCATGATTTCCAATGCATCCCTTTAGCATGCCCACCAGAACTCCACCAGAGTTGTGCGACTGCACTTGTTATTTTTTTCGTTATGGTTTTTGGAATTCGGTAGCAAGACATCACATGATTTGGTAGAGCGGTAAGTACTGATTTTGTAACTACCTCCTTTCCTCCTTTGGTAAAATATCGAAAAGTCCAACCATTGACCCGAAATTAAAGTGTAGTTATTATGACTTGGTTGGTATTTAATCGCAACCTTTGTCTCTGTCGTAAGAAAAGAAACCAGAAACCCTAAAAATAGCCCCAATTTGTTGAAGAGACCTTTTAAGGAAGGAGCCGGGTAGGTTAAATCTAGGTCGGGTATTTTGTAATTGGGCTTTTTTGTCTGTTCTTTGAGTCGAATGGCTGTAAAAGTGTGCATGCTTATTTGCGTGCACGCGTACATAAATATACAAGGTGTACATGTGTACAATTTAATTGTGTTCGTTTTTTCCTTTTAAGAAGGTTTTCATTTTACCATGGTGGTGAAAACACATGATTAGTGAGATAGCTAAATTAAAACATCACCCAAACAGCCAATACATCTTGTACATGTTTCGTGTAGAGTTTTAACATTGCAATAAGACAACCAAAAAGGAGCAACAAAAGGAGTTGTTTAAAGGTGAAGGCCCTATCCAAATGAGAATTCATGTGGATATAAAATTCACCATTCAATCAGATGGAGACAGTGTAGTTGGTCCTGTTATGACCGGAAATACCATAACGACCACACTTGTTGATTTTTGTTTTCTTAGGTGCCTGCAAAGGAAAAACACACTGTTATAAGTGAGAAAAAAATTGAGTGTCTTTAACCTCCCTGAAAAAAAAGGAAAGTTATGAATATGTTGTAATTATATTTTCTCGAGACCTGAATTTCACCAGTGGAAGTGATACGCTTGTCCTTAGGACGACCAGAAGGGTGACGAGTATTAGAAGGTAGTAGGTTAAGAGTGGAAATTGCAGGAGGAATTGGGATCTCACCAAAGGGCGCCTCCGGGAAGATGACACCAGAGTAGGTGTCTCCCTATGTCTGGGTTTTGTAGCAATCCCCAACAAGTTGGACATGTGGGAGACCCACAGAGTCAGCCACAAGCAGTGCATGACCGCATGGGATTTTAAGTTTTTGAAATACTTCGCAGGAACAGATTTTGTTGTCCAATGAAACTGTGTAAGGATGTCCAAAAACTCCCTTCACTTGATAGCTCCTATCAGTGATGTTGGAGATTTTACTGCTTTTTGTGAGCCTGATGTGTGTGTCCATAACAACAGTGACCTCGAATGTGACAACACCCCTGTGTTTTGCTGATTTGGTTCTTCGAGCAGAAAACCAACGCGTCAACATCCGTTGAATGAACATAAATAGCTCAACTATGGGTGAAGCCCTGGATTTGGAAAAAACATTGTTGAGTTGCTCTGCAACGTTGCTTGTGAGGAGGTTGTATATGTTCCCTGGGAAGTATTTCCTTGCCCATTTTGATGTGCCGATGTCTTCGAGACATTTGGCGCAAGCAGCATTAGATTACCTGTTTTCCCGAAATTATCATCAAAATCTTTGCGTTTAAAGGAAAATGCAGCTGCACAAACCAGTTTGGCCAGGCCTTTGCTCTTGTAATGGGAAACAACGTTCCTCATGATATGAACGATACATACACCATGGTGATCCTTAGGGAAAACGATTTGCTTCACTTTGAGAAGGGAGATATGACTATCTGAGATGATAGTCAGAGCGTTGGAGTCAGCAATAATCCTTTCAACCTTCGTAAGAAACCAGATCCAAGCACTGTCTATCTCCCCATCAACAACAGCAAAAGCAACAGGGAACACTTGGAAATTGGCATCTTGGCCGCTAGTGGTGAGGAGGACCCCTTTGTATTTTCCAGAGAGATGTGTACCATCAATAAGGAGAACAAGGCGAACACGACGGAAGCCTTGTATAGAAGCACCAAAATAGAGGAAAGCATAGATAAATCGGGATTCACCGCATTCATCAAGTTCAGTTTCAATAGCAGTTACGGTGCCGGGATTGGTTTGTTTCAGTCTCTCAAAGTATGCAGCAAGGTTGAGGTATGAATCCTCTGCTTTACCGACGGTGACATCTACAGCTTGTTCTTTTGCCCTGTGGCATTTCATGTATGAAGCAGAGACACGCAGATCCTCCAATACAAGCTGCTGGAGCTGAGCAGCTTTAGGACCCTCGTTAGGTTCACCATAACGAGAGCGATAAATATAAGCAATAACTCTTGAGGTTGCCCTTCTCTTGTATTGATCACGCTGGTCCAAAGGGCAGCTATGATGAAGTTAGGCCTTCTTGATTGTGTAATAACCACATGTGGTGAGTTTTTTGACAAATATGCGCCAATCACAATGTGTATCGTGGCAACTAAGAACAAAAGAGTCCCTTTTAGTTCGGGTTTGTCTGAAGTGGAAGCAATTCTTGATTGCATAGATTGCTAACCCAATTTGGCAGTCTTTTTGGTTGTGTATAGTTTTCCCACGGTAGGTTCCCCGTCGATATCATCTAAGTTAAGATCTGGAACATCATCAGCCTCGTAAGATATGTCATTAAAGAGAGGAGGGATATCAGACTCCTCATCACTGATTTCATATAGAGGTCTAGTCTCCAGTGCTGGAGGGGTTGCAGGACGAGGGTGGTGAGTAGCACCTTGCATTGGGGGCGATGTACACGAAGACGGTTGTCTCCCCGGTGTACGCGTGTACGGTGAACTGAAGTGTACACCGTGTGTCGGTATGAAAGGTTCAGTTCTTGGTGTAAGAGTGGACGCCAAATTGGTTTGTCCACGTGTACATTCTCTCTGGTGTACTCCTAAAAAATCTAGGTCTTTCTTCCAATTTGTACCATCTTCGCCAGATAAACGAACAGTATGATCGAACACCCCGCCTGTGGTGCACTAGTAGGTTTCAGGAGCTGTTTTAGGGCCATGAATCCCTGCCATGATCTCAGCTGCATCAGACCCACCAAGTGTGTCCTCTAACAAAGGGTCCCAAAAGTCGTGATCATAACCACGAACTGGTACATCAATGTCTGAAGGTTGTGAACTTTCAGATAAAGTCTCCTCTTCATCGTCCAATAGCCAAGTATTATGGATGTTGTCAGGATCCTCCTTGAACATTTCTTCAAGCATCTCATCTTCACATGAAAGAGTTTCGTCTTGAATGGAGACTCGGTTGGGTTTTGAAGGTTCAGTTGCAGGAGGACATGTCTTCGCAGAATGTAGACGATGGTTCACATTAGGAGGGAAAAGGGGCATGCCTTGTTGGAGTTCATCCTCATCAAAGAGTGAAAAGCTTGGGATTTTTGAGAAAGCGGTTGACGGGGGGCGAAAGTTGTTGAAATCAGGCCTTATCGATTGGTTTGGTGTAGAGAAGAGAAGAGGATTCTCACTGACTTGGCTCGAAGGCTGGTTGTCTACAGTTGGGTAAAAAGTGACAAACAAATTCATGGTTGGGTGTTCTGCTAAGTGATGGAAAAATTAGGAGACACCTCCGTCGTTGGTCAGTACCACCGGTGGTGTGGTAAGACCGGTGGCAAGTTCTTTGGTGTTAGGAGGCCAGTAACTCAAGACAAGAGTGAGAGCCGGATCCGTGAAGGTAAAGAGCTCCTTAGCGACATTGTTCTGTAATTCAAGCAAGGGTATTCCAGCACGGACAGGTACAATCATTGACATCTTCTTCTTGTCTATCACAAAAGTCCAAAGAGAATCGACGGAGGCCCACTCTCCAGGAATAACCATACAGTGGTCCGTCATGAGTGCCTGCGATTTGATAAAAAAATGGTGGTGCATAAGCTCATTTGTTAGAAAACATACGTGGTGTCTCTACTCGGGTAAGTCGAAAACTAACCTCTTGTCTGCAGCACTAATCTGAGAAGATGAAGTCAACTCTGTAAAAAAAAAATTGGTTTATGCTAAAAAGTAAGAAGATGGAGAAAAAAGACTTGTAACTTTATGAAAGCTAACATAATCTGGACCATCAATTAGATAAGAAAAAAAGATATCCAAGGTCAATATAAGAGACAGATATATGTCTTGTCCAGCAAAAGTTATTGAGCTTGTGCCGTTGAGATGAAAAAAATAAGATGAATGGCTAGGGTTGATTCCAGCTTTTATTGTGGTTTCATAACCGGACGAGATGGTTAGCAATGAACGAGATTTTTATGTCAAATGGCAAGCTGTTACAAGAAAGTGTGTTAGTAGCGACAAGTGTTTTTTTGTGTTAATAAAAACTTAAAAGTGCTTGTGAATGTAATATTCTCCTATTAAAATCTATCGATCCAAAAAGAGATGGAGTGGCTATTTTTTTGATAACTGTACATTTTGATTTTTTTTTTGTCTGGTTATAATAGAGTCGGAGAAGGAGCTACTTACCTAGTTCCGTTTTTCGTCTTGCCGGCAGGATGAGCCTCGGTCAGGTAACCACAATTCTTCTAGACAAAACAGTAGAATATGAACTAAAATTTGATATTATTATTTATGTAGTTCAGGTGAACATAACTGTTAATATATTTTTTTCATGAAAACTTCATAGCTAAAACAGATGATTAATATCCTAAAATACATTAAAAATGGGTTTCCGGATAATGATTTTAATATTGTGCAAGTTTAAATAAAGTACATAAAACGAAAATTTCACCATCAACTCAACGTTCGTAGCTCTTCTAGTGTATTACACAACCTTCTAAATGGAGTGTACCGTAAAATCGTGACTTTAAGTTTCGATGTTAAAAAGAACACATTAAATTAATATACTTAATGCAATGTCAAAAGAAATGATAGACTAACAGTCCATAATCTATTGGTAATAAAAAGTATATCATTATTAGAAACGTAAGGGTTAATTTGGGGCACAGAGTACGTTTGTCTTTAGTTCGATTTCTACTGTGAACAAAATTGTTGTTACTTCTACAGTGTAGGTTTGAGTTTGAGTTTGAGTTTCAATCTATACATTTTACATGTTAGTCTAGTAAATGAGGATTTGAATACTCTCTACTAATAGTTAGAAAATATTTCAAACTTGTATTAAACAATGTGATATTCAATTTATTATATAACACTAAATGTGCTTATTCCGGATTTAATCGGATGAACCGATAAGACTTATAAAGAAATATAATTTTGAAGTGATATATGAAGTTTCTAGTTGTTTTTTTATTAGTGTGTGATCAGCACCAATAAAATAAGAGTATATGATGTGTATTTAAATCATTATTAACATAGACTTTACATGAACATTAAACAAGATACAAATAAATAAAAAGGCTATAACAATTGAATACATGAACATTAAACAAGATACAAATAAATAAAAAGGCTATAACAATTGAAACTCAAGCAGCTGATGATTTTACCAGAAAAAATAAAATTGACAGTATTTTCTTAATAAACTTAACTCGTTAAATATAATATCTAATTCGTTATTTTGTTATTTCAGTTATACTATCATTCATTGAATAGAAGTCCTAAATATTATTTTGTAGTGTTTCCGTACGGCATGGCCTTTGCATAAATGCTAAATCATATTTTATGATTCAAATAATTAAACGTAAAAAACTGTTTAAACTTGAATATGGTACGTAAAGGTGTATGAACATGGATTAGAGAAAAACGTGTAACTGAAATTCTTTTGCTGTTTGATTTTTCATGTTTTTTAACCCTGGATTTTTCATGTTTAGGCCGTGTAGGGTTACTTCGAAATTGTGTGTAACGGAATTTATGGTTAGTTTTTAATGATAAAAATAACAAAAAAAAAACCCGTTAATACCATTACCAAAATTTTGTTGAAGTGAAAATGTATGGTAAATACCAAAAAACCAATTCAATTTGGCTCAAAGTATGTCAGTACTTTCTTAAATTCTCGTACTCGTAGTCAAAATGTACATATATCCATTTGTGTCCTTCTAATTCACAGTCTTAATGAAAATCATTTATTTTTTTATTGGGTTGGGCAAACTATTCGAATCTGAAAAACCGAACCAAACCGAATCCAAAAAAAAATAGTATTGAAGTCGAACTAAAGATGAGTAAATATCTGAACGGGTTCAAAACTTTGCATATGAAAAACCGGAACTGAACCTGATCCAAACCAAAATGTTTTGGGTACCTGAAAATATCTCAATCAAAATTATATAATTAAATAAATATTAATTTTATTTGGATTTAATATTCAAAAGTTTACAAAAAGCGCTGTGACGAGAAACTTTCCCATTTTTTATTGCATTTTCATTTTGGTTTTTGTTTCATTGGATATTTATTTGGCTTTCGATCTGACTAAATAAAAAATCAGTGATGTAATTATACCGGGTTCAATCGGTTCTTAGAAATGTTACTAACATGAACCGAATGCAAGCCAAACTTTTATAATATTCGAATGAGATTGAAATTCATAAATAGAAAACCTGAAATATGTTTATACCTGCACTGAAACCCGTCAAATGCCCAACCCTAAAAATATTTTACGCATTATTTTTTGTTAATTACTTAAAACATATTCACTAGCTACATTTTAAGCATAACTAAAAATAAGCATATCATTAATTAGTTTTCCTTCTTTTTATTCTCTTATTTAATGACAAAATATTAAATGAGTAGGATAATTATGATCTCTCGAGTCAATCCAAATTCCCATTCTTCTTTATGTGACCAACCAATGTCAATAAACTAAGAAAATAAAGTAAGAAAAAAAACAAAAGTAATTCCATAGTTTTTTTTTTCTTAATTCCATAGTATTTTATCTTTAGGATAATTGATTTTATATGGTTAAGAAATTACAATTTACTAATAGGGCTACGAAAAGAGGGAAAAGCATAGATTTTCTGATTGTTAGAGTTGTGAAATTGGTTATAGGCAAATCCATATCAAGTGGTTTTCTACAATCTAATAATCAGAAAATAGTCAAAATACAATTGATTGAAGAAACAATAAAAGCCAAAGCCATTTGAAGTGGTTTCAAATCCGAATCACGTAGATTGAAAAAAAAGAGGGTGAAATGAACGTAGACATAGTCAAGATACAACTGACTGAAGAAAGAATAAATACGTTTCCTTACCTTTTGACCAATACGTACAATATGTTATACCAAAAAAAATATACTTACAGTATGCATTGTTTTTGCTATTTTCTTGTATTTTCCTCTGCAGTTTCACGGTTTATTTCACATTAATTATGAATGATGCACACCAAAGGGTGGGTAGGTAAAGAGGCTTATATATAAATAAAAATTGGTAAAGAGGCTATATAAAGAGAGAATGGCTTTGTTGTTTTCACTTAACCTATATCAACCCTAAGAATTCTTTCTCTGATAATCATTATCATTATATCACCAATATCATCATGTCCTCCTCAAACAAAAACTGGCCTAGCATGTTCAAATCCAAACCCTGCAACAATCATCATCATCGCGATATGGGTACTCCATCTTGCATGCACTACTCAAGTTGCAACGTATCTTCTACCTTCTCCTCAGGTATTCATATATTTTGTTGTTCTTATGTATATTATACACCACGTACATGACTACAAAAAACAAGCTATATATATATGGTAAGACATGCATGATGATTTGTTATTGGATCTGTGAATCAGATCGTGTACCAGATCCTAAACCGAGATGGAATCCTAAACCGGAGCAGGTTCGGATACTCGAATCAATCTTCAATTCAGGTATTGTTAATCCACCTAGAGAGGAGATTCAAAGAATCCGGATCCGACTTCAGGAATACGGTCAAATCGGAGACGCAAACGTCTTTTACTGGTTTCAGAACCGGAAGTCACGGGCAAAACACAAGCTTCGTGTTCTTAAAAAAAACCCTAAAATGCTCGGTTGTAACCCTAACAAGGCCATAAAGGACAGAACCAATGCCCCTAGTCCTAGTGATGATACTACTGATCCTTGTTTTGGTTTGGTTAACCATGAAACCGGTATGTTTCCGGTTCAAAACAATGAGTTGGTGATAACCGAACCGGCTAGTTTTTTATATCCGGATGATAATAATCCAAGCTTGGCCCAGTCAGGGTTTGGTTTTGGTGATTTTGTTGTGCCGGTGGTAACTGAAGAGAGGATGGATTTCGGCGCCGCTAATAACGGCGTTAATATGAACATACCGGAGATCAACTTTGACGGCGGTGGAAATAGTTATTTCCCTAATTCGGTTCCTGTTACTGTTCCATTCACCATCAATCAATCACAAGGTAATCAATCAATCATCTAAACAACAATATATTATTTGTTTTCCAAGGAATGTTTTTTTTTAAATCCAAGAAATATGATGGTAAAAATATTTTACAAATGATATATAGATTATTGTTTATTCAAATATGTATATATATGTAGATTCATATATTAGTATGTCATAGCCACATATGTACAAATATTATATATATGTGAATATGGTAAGTAGATTATTAGTTATCTATCCTAATTATCTTCTTCTTTTTTGACCGAGTAACGCATGCATACGTGTTTTATGGAAATGACGTTTTGATCTTTTTGATTTGACTACTTACTGTTAATTTCCAAAAGAAAAATATCCTGGGTAAATTTAGTATATTTCTCTAACCAAAACGTGTTCTATTGATCATCATATAGTATTATCCGCTGGTGGAAATACCGGAGATTGTGTTTCTCCGGTGAGGTTGACGGTGTTCATCAACGACATGCCTTTCGAAGTGGCGGCAGGTTTATTCAACGTCAAAGAAGCTTTTGGAAACAATGCCATGTTGATAAACTCCTTTGGGCAGCCTGTTCTTACAGATGAATTCGGAGTTACTTTTCAACCTCTTCAAAATGGGGCTGTTTATTATCTTGTGAGTTTTCATTATGATTAACAAAATTGTTCTAAAAAAAATTACGGTTTGAGTCTTTGTTTTTCCGTTTAATTTTCTCAAGCGTTTGTGTTTGATTTTGCAGCTTTAGAAAATGAAGATGGAAGAGTTGTGGTTTTATGGACAATGGTTGTGGCTTTATGGACGAATCTTAACTAATAAGGAGATTTCTTCAATTTATTTAGTTATCATTGTGTTTTCGAGACTTTGAAAAAGATTTAATTAAAAAATTGGAACTTAGTTTACAGTTTAATTAATGTTTGTTCCCAATGTTATCCAGTCAATGTCAGTTGCATTTCTAATTTATTTCGTTCTTGGAATTTCTTATTTGGTATGATATCGTTATGTAACGTATATTAATTATTAACGGGAAAATAGATGAGATGAGGACAAGTTGGATCTTTTAAAGATGAACTTGGGATTAGTTTATTTTCCCGATCCGTAGATTCAATTACTGAAATATAATTTAACAAACAAAAAAAAAACATTCCTTAGAATTTCAAAATTAACCAGTGTTTTTAAATGGTTCGCCAAAATCTTCTTTGAGTAGGTTCACATTGGTTATAGTCATCTTTAGAAGAGCAGAAGCACTTTTGTAGTAGAGACGTATTAAACAAGATATTATTGTATGACAAAGCAATAAAATCACACGAGTAAGTTCTTATTGGATAGGCAATATAACATCTAAGTCTCTCACTTTGAACATGTGTTCATTATTCACGAACTTTTTTTCATTATTCACGAACTTATCTAACACCATCTTAATGGATACGTGTACAAGATAAAGGTATTAACTTGTACATAATTTATATTCAAGTTTTGTAAGAAACATGTTGTATTTGATCTACTTTCGATTAATTTTTCTGATATTCTTTCTTTTATGAAATAATAATGGATATGTTAATTACCAAACTATTTTAAAAAAAAAGAAAGGTAGATATAAATATTTTGCTTTTTCTTTTAGTTGGGGATTTGTTCTATGTTTTTCCATGTCTCTCTTTGTGTAGAGCTTAGCCTCCGGGGAATGTCTTGTGTTTCGTCGGCTTTGTATTTTTCATGTTTAAATCTAAGTATTTTAGAGTGAAAAAGATACTAAATATTTTTCAGAGAAAGGCACAATTATGAATCTACAAACCTAGTGTAAACTATTTATGAACAAGTAGGCCATAAAAATATTTTGAAAATAATGTAGAAAACATGAAGAACATGCATTTGGAATTCTCAAATCGCGTTTTGTAATAATAAAATGACTGGATATATGTTATGACAATCAAGTTTCACAATTATGAAATTTATTAACCACACATGGATGGTTTAGTGTAGAAGGATTTTGAGAAGTTAAGCAACCTAATTTCGAATTAACTCCACAACACTAAATATGTTTGGTTATGCAGATATGAAATTATGTTTAGGCCTCATTTGAATACCTGGAAAAATGATCAATTAACAGACTGCACATTCCTTTTCAAATTAGTCTGGACCTTTCCATAAATCCATAACACCCCTCGGTCAATTAAAATGAATAATATTGGATCTATTTATACACGTATGTTTTTGTAACTGATTTCATATTACTTAGCCAGGCCGGATTGGTTTATAAGAGAAAGACCCACTGAGTGAATTGCCAACCCATATTTTAAAAGAAGCATACAAAACCAGATACATTGAAGCTTGATTTGCAAAGATTTTTGGGTTTTTTGCCAAAACTGACCTAAAACTTGATTTGAAATGCAAAAGTAAACCCAAACTTGAATCAAATGCAAAAGTAACCTAAAAGGCTATTGAAATTACAACCAGCTCCTTGTGAACAAAAAAAAACGGAATTTTTTTTTACGTTTCTAACCCCCGCAAGTCTTCTGTCTAGACGACTTACAAGTAAGTCGTCTGGACGACTTACTAGTAAGTCGTCTAGTATAGTACTTCTTAAAAATAATTTAAAAATTTTGTAAAAAATATTTTGATAAGTGAAAAATTGAAATCATGTAATTAACGTATGTTTAAAGAAATATAAATTAAGATATAACAAAATTTAATTGTTTTCAACATAGATGAGTGAAAGTAGTGAGTCATGATATTCTTTGGTTTAGGTTTTGCCAACATATGTTGTAGTATTGTATGTGTTCTTAGGGTTAGATTTTGGAAAGCATAAATGTTTTTTTGAAAAATTTAAAATTGACCTAAGTGTATTTATTTCTGTATATAGTAAACACTATTTAAGTATAATTTGATTTTATAACGTGGTTTGTTAGTTATTTTAGTCAATTTCGTTTAGGGTTTAGGGTTTAGGGTCTGGGACGACTTACTAGTAAGTCGTCTGGTGAATATTTACGGTAGACGACTTACTAGTAAGTCGTCTGATGCACGTTCAAACCGGACCGAACCTTTAGTTTTACCATTTTACCAATGTGCTTTTAAACATAACCGGATTTTTTTACCGGGCATATATAAGAATTTTTTTTTTTGGTTTACTGTTTCGCGAGATTTAGAAACTGTAACGTCATTCTCTCAAAGAGGCGATTTCGAAGGCGATTTCGAAGGCGATTTCGAAGGCGATTCTCTGTAATCCATCATTCTCACAACCGTTTCTCACCGCCGTTATCACCGTCATTCTCACCACCTTTCTCACCGCCACTTCCTCTATTTCAAACCCTAGCGCCGTTTGTCTGTAAACCCTAGCGCCGTTTGTTTGTAAACCCTAGCGGCGTTTGTCTGTAAACCCTAGCGGCGTTTCTTTCAGAGGCGTGTCTGTAAACCCTAGCGAGGTAAGTTAAAACGTTGTCTCTTAAGTCCACCGTTCTCACCACCGTTCTCACCGCATTTCTTTTTGGCTGTCTATTTTGGCAGATTTATAACCGCTGTGTCGAAGGCGACTATGGCTTCTCCGAAATTTCAGGTATGCTCTAAAAATGTCTACTGGAAGTCTTGGAAGACTTATAATTAAGTCGTCTAGAACGTCTTCCAGACGACTTAATTATAAGTCGTCTGGAAAGTCTTCCAGACGACTTAATTACAAGTCTTCCAGCTGGAAGACTTTACAGACGACTTAATTATAAGTCGTCTGGAAAGTCTTCCAGACTTATAATTAAAATGTTATACTGAGATGGTTGTCTTTCATTGTTTTGCAGACAAAAAAAATGGATATTCCAGAACTCCCCCGTAGGTTGCATACATTAGGGGAAGAGCCACCAGCAATGAAAGCTATTTCTTATCATACGGATTGTACGAAGTTGCATAATGCTTTAAAGAATGCTCTTCATGGTGACGAATATGAAGAGCTAAAGGAGTCAAAGCTGGGAGTTTTCATCAAGTTTAAAGAGCTCGGATTTGGTTGGGCTTCAAGGCTGGTGCACTACATGCTCGGATTCCAGCTGGACATAAAGAAGAAGTACGAGCTGTGGAGTCTAGTTGGTCCAGAACCTGTGAGGTTTTCACTGTTAGAGTTTGAAAACCTCACTGGTCTAAACTGCGAGTACATAGAGGACCTTGAGAGACCGAGGTGTGCTGTTACAAAGGAGATGGCTTCTTTCTGGGACATGTTGGGAGTTCATGTCGAAACTGGGCCATCTACTGAGCAGATAATAGCAGCATTTGAGAGATGCGAAGGGTGGTCTCGGGAAGATCGCAAGCGGCTCGGGTACCTTGCCATCTTCACTGGATATATAGAAGGGAGAAAGTATTCAACCGCCACAAGGGTTAGTCTGGCAAGGCTTGTGATGGATTTAGAACGTTTTGAGAACTATCCATGGGGGAGAGTCGCGTTCAAGGTGCTGATGGACTCTTTGAAGGGCAAAGATATTTCGGGCTGTTACACTGTCGATGGGTTTATACAAGCTCTCCAGGTCTGGGTGTACACAGCTCTGCCGGAATTGGCTGCTAACTATGGTAATCCCATACCAAACAGACCGTCTCCACCGATACTGGCTTACATGGGTGGCAAAGGACGCAGATGCTTTAAAGATGCTATCTGCAGACAGGTATTTACTTCTATCCTTTACTCCAAAAATTAAGTCGTCTGGAAAGTCGTCTGGCAAGTCTTCCTACTGGACGACTTACCAGACGACTTAATTAAGTCGTCTGGAATGTCTCCCAGTAGGAAGAATTTCCAGACGACTTAATTAAGTCGTCTGGTAAGTCGTCCAGTAGGAAGACTTTCCAGACGACTTTCCAGACGACTTATTTATAAGTTAATCCGTCAAATATCTAAGTTCATATCTTATATTTACTGCAGACTACGGTGGTGAACTTTGTTGAGAAGGATTATGGTGAAATGTTTCCAAAATGGGACTCTGATGCTGAGGACCTTCCCGCGGAGAACATAATTAAAGTTATGTTTAATCAGAGACCGTGGAAGTGGACCATGGATTGCTGGGAAGTCACCGGTACTTGGGTCAATACAAAGCCGGTGGTTGTGAGTCCATCAAAGAAAGCCATAGTTTTGGTAGAAGAAGAGAGTCCAAGACCTCTGAAGAAAGCTCGTAAAGAGGCAAAAAAGAGGCACCTGCAGAGGCACCTTCAGGGGAGAGTGCAGGGAAGTTTGCAGAGGCTGGTGAAGAGGCTCGTCCAGAGGTTCGCACAGAGGCTCGTCCAGAGGTTACTAGGACTGTGATTGGGATGAGCAAAGAGGATCTTGAAAGAAATTTCAAGGACATATTTGATGCCATGAGGGAAGGGTTTGGGACGTGCCTTATGGAGATCAAGCATTTGTCGGAAAGGGTGGAAGCAGTGGAGAAGAAGGTTGGTATCACCAAACAAGGGACAGGGACATCCTCTCAACCCACTACCTCTCAACCTAAAGGCACATCCTCTCAACCTAAAGGCAGATCCTCTCAACCCACTGCCTCTCCCGGGGTTAGTGAAAGTGTAAACGGGGAGAAGGATAAAACACCTCTGGATGAGAGTGTTAAAGAGGAGAAGGATAAAACACTTCCTGAAGAGCTAAAGGAGTCAAAGCTAGAGAAGGATAAAACACTTCTCGATGAGAGTTTTAACGATGAGTCCGCATCTGAGAGCCTTGTTCTATTGGCCAAAAAAACAAGTTTCACTCCAGCAGAGAAACAGCAGCAGGTTGCTAGATATGAGGACAAGAGAGAAACTGCTTTGGCAGTTGTCCGTCAAAAGACTGAGCGGAACAGGAAAGTTGCTGCCTCACAGAGATCTCCTTATACTGCAAACACGAAAAAACCTTCTAGAGCCTACAATCCCTTTGCAGCACTTGACAGGAAGAAGTTGAAGGAGCTCGTCGAATGGTTGCAAACTGATCCGTAAGTGATTGCCTACCTTGCTAATAGCTTCTCCCTATAAAAACTAATTGCTTTTCGTGTTTGCAGTCATTATAAAACACCTGCAGACAAGAAACCTCGTACAAGTCCGACGTGGTGGTATCACGTCCTTCGGACCCCCCTATCTTGGCTGGAGGATTGTGTAAGTCGTCTGACAAAACTGATTAGTAGATTACTTAGTAAGTCGTCTGGTAAGTCTTCTACATAGTCGACTTACCAGACGACTTACCATAAGTCGTCTGCGTAGAAGACTACCATAAGTCGTCTGGTAAGTCGACTATGTAGAAGACTTACCAGACGACTTACCAGACGACTTATGGTAGTCTTCTACGCAGACGACTTATGGTAAGTCGTCTGGTAAGTCGTCTGGTAAGTCGTATGGTAAGTCGTCTGGTAAGTCGTCTGGTAAGTCGTCTATGAAGACGACTTACCAGACGACTTATGGTAGTCTTATGGTAAGTCGTCTGGTATCTTATGACTTGTATTATTTTATATGCAGCATATGGATGCTTGGATCAATGTTTTGAGGAAGAGGCACCAGGAGACGCCACACCTTTTCAGGAGCGAGAGAATATGCTTCCTTGATCATCTCTTTTCTCAACAATGGAGGTTTAACTACCAGGATTTTAAGAATTCGCAGCCCGATGCCTATGGTTTAGGAAGAAGACTTCCTGGTGGGGCGTGGGCTTATTATTCAGGCGAGTTACCATCATTTTGCAGGACGGACAAGGTTTGGGGGACGGATGTTGATGATATCTATTTGCCAGTGAACCAGAGCGACACTCATTGGATTGCGCTGTGGATATCGATCCCTAAGAGACACATAGTCGTCTGGGACAGCATTCGTTCACATATCTCCTCTCATGAACTGGATCTGATAATGGAGCCTTTTCTCCATATGCTCCCTTATCTGCTTTATGAGTGCGCATCCGTTTCTCAACGTGACCAGTTATCACTGGAGCCATTCACGTATGAGAGACCAACCGATATCCCTCAGGCCAGATCTGGTGATTGTGGCGTGTACAGTCTGAGGTACATTGAATGTCATGCTCTTGGGATGCCATTTACCCAAAAAGACTTTGCTAAGCCCAACGCGAAGACTATGAGGGATAAGATGGCAATCGATATATTTAAAGAGCTTCCTGAGCAGCATGCGAAAGAAAACGATGACCTTGTAAAAAACCTTGGAACATATGATGTATGATAGATTAGGATTTGTGTGTATTTGAACTTGTAATTTATGATAGATTAGGATTTGTGTGTATTTAAACTTGTAATTTATGATAGATTAGGATTTGTGTGTATTTAAACTTGTAATTTATGATAGATTACGATTTGTGTGTACTTGAACTTTTAATATAGACGACTTAGCATTATATTGAACTTTTATATTGGACGACTTAACATTATATTGGACGACTTAGCATTATATTGGACGACCTAACAGAATACTGGACGACCTAACTGAATACATAGACTAAACACAAGGTCTTCTGGACGACCTAACTTGAAGGTCTTCTGGACGACCTAACTTGAAGGTCTTCTGGACGACCTAACTTGAAGGTCTTCTGGACGACCTAACTTGAAGGTCTTCTGGACGACTAACTTCAAGGTCTTGTGGACGACCTAACTTGAAGGTCTTCTGGACGACCTAACTTGAAGGTCTTCTGGACGATTAACTTCAAGGTCTTCTGGAGGACTAACCTTCTGGACGACTTACTTGAAGGTCTTCTGGAGGAATAAACTCTGGACGACTTACTTGAAGGTCTTCTGGACGACCTTCAAGTTAGTCGTCTAGTGGTTCCTTACATTGTGGTTTCGTATGACCAGTTTCCTTGCAATTTGAGCATCTATAAACCCTGTGTTGTTTCCTAGGTTTGCGTCCTTTCATCCTGGATAGCTCCAACCAGGATTGCCATCTTGATTTCTTCTGTCTTCCCCGACCACGTTTTACCTCCGGAGGCAAGCATGTGCGTTCCTCAACTTGTTGTCCAACACAAGGATATATATTTTCTGAGTATCCTGCAAACAAATAATCCTTTGAGTACACTGGACTTACAAGTGTGGAGATATGCAAACCAGCATGTATTCCAGCAGCTATAGCATGAGAGCAAGGTATTTTCTCCACTGCATAAACACCACAATCACACTTGCCATGTTCCAAATCAACCACACAGTCCATTTTGCCACCTTTCACAAAGAATCGCCATCCATCAATTGGTTGAACCCTCATCGTATCCGCTATCTCCGATCGAACAGCAAGCAAGTATTCAACACCGCGACTATGGTGACTTGGGAGACTCAAAGCATCATCTCTCCTTTTCCAAAACCACTTTCCTAGCTTCTCTCTTATGTACTCCAATAGGAAATGAATAGGAAATCCTCTAGCTCGCTTCAGTGCGGAATTAATAGATTCTGCGATGTTGCTTGTTTTTATGTTGTACCTGTCCCCCTGAGAATAAACCCTTGACCATAGGGTGACATCGGCATCCTCCAAATACGTTGCAAGGTCCGGGTTTGCACTCCGTATCTCAGCCATGTACCGGTTAAAATCTGAAACCGTATGGGCATAAGCAGCACCTTTCACCAAGTACAAGAGATGTTTCCCTTTATAAGTTTTGACAATGTTATCTTGAAGGTGATAATAACATATTCCTCGGGTTGCCCAGGGAAACACCTTCTCACACGCACTTTTAATGGCTGCATGCCGGTCGGAGACTATCACGAGAGGCTGCTCATCAGATAAACAACTAGCCAATTTTGTGAAAAACCATTCCCAAGAAGGGTTATCTTCAGCATCTACGATCCCAAAAGCCAATGGAAATATCTGAAAATTCCCATCTTGTGCGGTTGCAACTAACATAGTACCTTCATACTTCCCATGTAGGTGAGTCCCATCCACGACAATGACCCTTCTCTGATACTTAAAACCTCTGATAGAAGCTCCAAAAGAGAGAAATAGATACTTAAATCTTTTTTTAGAATCAAGTTCTATAGCTGTGATAGAACCGGGATTTGCTAAGGAGATTTGCTCGAGATATGATGGTAGACGCGAATACCCATCTTCTGCTGATCCTCTCACCAATATTTGTGCATATACCAGTGCTCTGTATGAAGTGGTGTAATCAAGCGTCATGCCAAACATGTTCTTCATTGCATCAGTGATATGCTGTGGATTCAACCCATCAATGATTCCAACACGATCAATGAAAAGCCTAGCAACATACTTCGGAGTACAGTGTCTCCGCTGAGCGATTCGGTCTCCCACTGAGCATGTATGTGTTTCCACATACTTTGTTACCCAAAACGTGTTTGTTCCATGTTTCACACTCGCTCTCATCTTCCATCCACAACCACTAACCCGACAGGTTGCCACAAAGAGAGTTTTCGTTGACTTATATATTCTGAAGGAGAACTTACGCTTAACTGCTGTCAACCGCAGCTCTGAAAGCAGTGCATCCTTGCTAACAAAACTCTGGTTGACGTAGATACTGTTACCATTCGATCCTTCTCCTTCAATAGCATAAGTCTTTTTGAATTCTTCAAAACACATATCATCATCTTCTTCCAAATCCTCATCTTTAACCTTTCCATAAACACTGTAATCCTCACCATTCTCGTCCGCTTCAGCAACAATAGAGATATCAACATCCTTCTCCCCATCATCCTCCTCCCCATCATCCTCTTCCCCATTATGATTCTCATCTTAACCAAATCATTATCATTTTCAAAAAACTCATCAGCTTCATCATCTTCATCCTCCTCTTCCCTTTCCTCTGAAACTGTTTCCACCTTGCTATGGCTTGATACACAAAGCCGTACTCCATGCGTTTTGGTTATCTCGAGCAAGTTTCGAACTTGTCTATCACTTGTAACATGAATAGGAGGAGTGTCTGGAACCTGCATCATTTCAGCTGGTAACAAGTAGGTTATCTCCACAGATTCTGTGCTCATGTCCAGGTTATAATCTTCTTGAACCATTGCAACAAGTTCAGCATGTGTCGAACCTTCACTCAACAAAAATAGTCTCGCTCCTTTGGAATTATCAACCACAAAATCCCAATTAGAATCTTCCAAAAACCATTCTCCATACACTGCATGTAACTGACGCAACATCTGCAAAATTTCAAAATAAAACACATTAGTAAACATAGAGAAAATGAAAGTTTACTAAACATTGACGCAGACGACTGACGGTTAAGTCGTCTGGAAGACATAGACGACTTACAAGTAAGTCGTCCAAATAGGTCATTTTTGCAATTGACTTTAAAATGGGACGACTTACTAGTAAGTCGTCCAGATTTGTTTGTTAAGAAAAAAATTCTAGACGACTTACTAGTAAGTCGTCCAGGATAAACGGGTTAGTTTTGCATTTGACCGAGTTGTGTCAGATATTTGACTTTTCCTGGACGACTTACAAGTAAGTCGTCTCTGGGAAATCAAAAATTTCAATATTTTATTAAAGCTAGACGACTTACCTGTAAGTCTTCTCAGGTTATTTTAAAATTCGAAAATAAAACTTAAATATTTAACTTTTCCCAGACGACTTAATTTAAAGTCGTCTAGGTAGAGGACTTACTTGAAAGTCGTCCGAGAGAAGCAAGGTTTGACCAGAATCTCGGAAAAAAATCTGGACGACTTCGCTTATCCTGGACGACTTTCAGGAAGGTCCTCTACCTAGACGACTTCCAAGTAAGTCGTCTGGGAAAAGTTAAATATTTAAGTTTTATTTTCCAATTGCAAAAGTAACCTGAGACGACTTACAGGTAAGTCGTCTAGCTTTAATAAAATATTGAAATTTTTGATTTCCCAGAGACGACTTACTTGTAAGTCGTCCAGGAAAAGTCAAATATCTGACACAACTCGGTCAAATGCAAAACTAACCCGTTTATCCTGGACGACTTACTAGTAAGTCGTCTAGAACTTTTTTCTTAACAAACAAATTTGGACGATTTATAAGTAAGTCGCCCGTGTGCTTAGAAGACTTACCCGTAAGTCTTCTTCAGCCAGACGACTTACGGGTAAGTCTTCGACGCGAACAAATCTGAAAAAAATTTCAATTTCATACCTTTCACTAGTGAGATGACTTCCTAAGCACAAATAGTCCTCTCCAACCACCCAGAACCTCAAACGAAAGTAACCCACGAAGATTAGTATGCTTGAATGGCTCTACCAAGCCTAAAAAATTTAGAATCAAAAGCTTGAATTTTTTGGATGAATATGGAGACAAAGTTAAAGAGATATTGTTTTTTGTTCATAACATTTAGTGCCAATCAATTTTAGGTAGTGTCAATCAATTTTAGGTGCATTAAGAGCTTCAAATTGGTTGTTCATGGTGGTTGTGGTATTGATGGCAATGGCAATATTGTAAATATTTGAAGATGATGAGGTTGAGAGAGTAAAAATGTCATTTTCAGAAAAAAAAACAAGAAAAAAACAATGGCATTTTCGTAAATAATGTGAACATATGGGGTGAATTGGACACAAGAAATGACAAAAAAAGGGAGAGGTTAGTTTTGTGTTTGACTTTGAGTTTTGAGTCAATTTTGCAAAAAAGCCCAAGATTTTTTTTGTTTTTTAACGTTGGATAAGTATATTATTACGACTATGAGAAATATTAAGACGATTATATAGCCGAAAACTCTACCTGTCGTATGAGAAATCATGTCTGACTGCATTACCTGAGCCGTCTATAGGATCCACGCTTGACGGTACTCCTTGTGTCATGCTGCATATCTCTTGTAAGCTTTTTCTCCTTTACATAATTTTGCCTTCTCCATGAATTGAAACATAGACCTTCTGGTGTAAAAGCATTAATGAACCCTTGGTCAAACCACTAGACAAAGGGGACTTCCACGATTTGTCAAAGATTTTAACGACTTTTTTTGAGTTGAAGTTCTTTCCATAGTTGTCATATCAACTTAGGAGCAGTCTCGATCTTAATAAGCAGCATATTAGTTTCCATCATATAAGTTTGAGAGAAAGATGAGACTTCAAAAGTTGTGAATGACAACCACATATATCCAAATAGAATCATGAAGATCAGTATGTTGGTTTTTAACAGGACTTTGAACTGGTCAAATCAAGAACTTGTGAAGAGACATAGATGCAATGTGCGAGAGAGAGAGAGAGAGAGAGAGAGAGAGAGAGAGAGAGAGAGAGAGAGGAGAGAGAGAGAGAGAGGAGAGAGAGAGAGAGAGAGAGAGAGGGAGGGAGGGAGGGAGGGAGGGAGGGAGGGAGAGAGAGAGGGAGGGAGGGAGGGAGGGAGGGAGGGAGGGAGGGATTATCATCTCGAAAGCTTGCCACACGGTTCTTTATTAAGCAATCAAAATTTTTCCATATTGCATTGATGGATTTGAAAGTCTAACGATCAAAACGATTATTGTGTTCCAACCAAAGCAAATAGATTATTGCTTGCCAAAAAAGAAAAGTTAATCGTTTATGGTAACTTTGCCAGTTAATGTAAGCAAGTTATTCTAGGTTCTTTGAGGTACTAGCATGGATCTTGAAGCTGCTCTTGACTAAAGCTGCCAATACAAGTAGCAGTCAACGAACAAAAAGCTCTCTTGATTTTGGAGCAGAACTACAAGAAGGCATGTTAGACCAGTAGCTAACCCCACTTCAAAATTTGATCCTCAGGGTCTGACTGGTGTAATCGCAGCAGTTGCAGTTGCAGGTGTTTCCAGTTTTACGTGTTATTAAGAGATTTGGACGACTGGTACATCAGTTAAAAATTGTTATGTTTGCGGGATAATTATGACTTGTTAACTACCAAGCAGCAATGATTAAATAATAAATTAACATTATTTACATTTTATATAACTATAAAAATATTAAAAATCATATTATTATAAAAAATATAAAACTATATTTATAAAATTCTACTATTATTTTTTAAATATAGAAAATAATTTTTTTAAGTTTTGTAATATAAATTAAAATATAATATATATTTTGATATTTCTATTATTTTAATTTAATTTTTTAATTGAATATTTTATTTTCATATTTATATAGTTTTTTGAAAAATAATAAATTTTTACCTTCCCGCAACCGCAAACGCTAGCTGGAACCATTTTTGGATTTTAGAGGTTTATAGCAGTTTGAAACGATTTAAATCGTTTTCTATGATTGTTACAAAACGCCAACAACCGCTACCAACGGCAAAAGTTGCATTTCCGGGTGATAGTGAGGAAATCAGTCATACCCTTAATGGGGAACATAATATGTTAAAAGTTTAACTCCCTAATAATCTTTAGTTACAAGCACAATATTCAAGATGATGTAATATTAAAGAGGGGAAAATTGCATAAAAAATCATGAAGTTGGCAAAAGTTTGCACTTCAAACCTCGGAGCTCAAACGCTAACACTTTTAACAATCAAACTTGTATGAATGGCACATTAAACATCGAAATTAACTATCTTGTTGCACACGTCAAAAATGTGACCGGTTACTGTTCATAGCAGGTAAAAGCAGTGGTGACGTGGCGGTTTATTTTAAAAAAATATATATTTAAAATTATTTTAATTAAAAACAAATAAAATTAGATAAATTCAATATAAATTTAACAAATTGGTAAATATTCAGAAAAAATTAAGAAACCATAAAATTCAAAAAAATCAAATATTAATAATAATACTAACGAAAATAAATTTAAAAATTCAAAAAATTATAATAAAATAAAAATAAACTGTAGAATTCGACTATAAATAAAACAAATTAGTAAAAATAATAAAAAGATGAAAAAGTAAATAAAAAACAAGATACAAATTTAGAAATTCAAAATATAAAAACATAAATAAATTGTAAACCATTGTCAATTTCTTGAACTCAAACAAAACACTTGAAAATGTAAATCATTGTCAATTTCTTGGTTTTTCAAATTTTCTTTTTGAATTTTTATTTGTTATACAAATTTTTTTAAATTTCCTAACTTTTAACTTTTATCATTTTTTAAAATTTATTTATTTTTTATATTTTGAATTTATAATTTTTATCTGTTTTTTATTATTTATTTTTCATTTTATATTATTTTTACTAATTTTTCTTATTTCTAGTCGATTTTTTACAATTTATTTTTATTTTATTATAAGTTTTTTGTATTTTTGAATTTATTTTTATTAATATTTGATTTTATTTTGTTTTTTTGATTTTTTCTGAAGTTTATCAATTTTTTAAATTTATATTGAATTTGTCTCATTTTATTTGTTTTCTTAATTAAAATAATTTTTAATATTTTTTTTGAAAGAAACCGCCACGTCACCACTGATTTTACCTGCTATGAACAGTAGCCGGTCATATTTTTGACGTGTGCAACAAGATAGTTAATTTTGATGTTTAATGTGTCATTCATACAAGTTTGATTGTTAAAAGTGTTAGTGTTTGAACTCCGAGGTTTGAAGTGCAAACTTTTGCCAACTTCATGATTTGTTATGCAATTTTCCCTATTAAAGAGTGCGTGACTTAGAAATTTAAAACTAAAGAAAATTCAAATTGTCAATTAAGCTGAAGAAATAAGGTGGATTTTAGAACAATTAATAATTAAAAGTGATTAACCCACTAATGAGAATTTTTCAAAGATACCATTTTTCTTGTACCACATTTTATTTATACCTTAACCAATTTTACCATTAAAAAATTAATAGGTAAAATACCATTGTATCCCTAATTAATCAAACCTAAAACGACTCTCTTTCTCCCACGATTTCTTCAACTACAGAGCTCCCAAATTGAGCAATATATCAAATTCTCTACGGTGATCAAATCGACGAGATTTGACGGCGCTGACGAGTTCTCCGGAAAGATTTGACGACTCTGACGAGTTCTCCAGCGAGATTTGACGATAATGACTAGTTTTCAGTGAATTTGGCAACGTTGACGAGTTCTTCGACGAATCTGACAAACTATACAAGTTCAGACAAATAAGACGATCTCTTTGAAAACGCATAAGAAACGCTGACAAAGGTGTAGATGGTGATTTTTGTCTTTTCTTTAATTTTAGCTTGATTTCTCAAAAGCAATCAGTTGATGGGAAGGGAGACAGAGTTTTTTCTCATGGTTTTTTTTAAATCTCAAATTATAAAACCTTATAATATTTATCCATGAAGACCATACTGCTTATGTATTATCGTTTTTTGATTTATGTTATTGGACATTCTATGCAAATGGTTGATCTTGGATTAAGGATTACTATTTATTCGTTGAAGATTTCTATCGAATGATTATGTAGAAGAGGTGAATTTGAGAAGAGTAGGAAGTTGTTAAATTAGTTCTCTTTTAAAGGAATCATCAAACATGAAGCTTACACTTTCAACACCATTATCAATGCTTATGTTAAAGAGAGAGACTTCTCTGGTGTAGAAGAGGTTTGAAGGCGACGAAGAAGGATGGTACCATATACAGTTCTTATGAAATTGAGCGTCAAGAAAAAAAAATGGTTTCTGTTGAGGGTAATCAGCAGAGAAGACTCTCTCTTGTGTCACGAGGTGGTTCAATGTTGAAGCTTATTATAGTCTAAAGACCCTTATCCAGTTGTACGTCGAAATGATACATATACACTTGTTTGGTAGTTGTCTCACAGTGAGATGCTTTTATCTTTGTGTTTCTTATGGTTCTAAGTGTAGTATGTGTCTCTTGCTTCTGTTTATCCAATGATGTTCTTTACTAGGCAAAGAAATGGCAGAAAGTTGGTTAATTTGGTGCATATCTTGTGGTTTCAGAGAAATTGAAACTTGATGTGTATCTTCCCTCGAGTAATTACATTTAACATGATCTTAGGACCTTTGGTAATATGTCAAAGAGCATGCATTTTTCGATATTCTAAAACGATGTGTGAATATGATGTTTTGGAACTGTATATGAGTCAAAGAACACTAGAAATACATTGAGAAAAACACCATCGAGAGGCTATGTGGGCAACCAAAATATACTTTTTATAGTATATACCATATGATTCAAAAATTGTTTTTGCTTATTCTATACTTGCATTGAGATTTTCACAGAATTTTTTCTCATATCAGATGCTGCAAAAGTATATGTTTTGCACAACCTATTTGTAATCATTGTCTTTTGAGCGATTTTAGAAAAATCAACTTATAAGCCATTATAAATCAGTTTATAAATTTTTATTAATCACTTCCTAAACACTTATCTTTCAGTTGACAAAAATCACTTAAAATCAACTTATAAACTCTTATAAATCAGTTTAAAACTATTATAAATGAATTATACGACTTTAGAAATCCTTAAAACAAATTTATACACTTTTATAGTTGATTTATAGATTTTCTTATCAACTCCTATAAACTCGATCTACAAAACGGAAAACCTCTTATAAACCCTTAAAAGATGAGTTAAATCCTTATAAGATTATTTATGAATTTATAATTACACATACATTCATGATGCTTTTGGTTAGAAATGATTTTGTAAATAATAATAAATAATTTACAAACATTTATAAGAGAATTATAAACATTTATAAACAGCTTTACAAAGATTTACTTATAAATTTTGTAAGGATTTATATTCTTTTATAAATGATTTATAAACTTTTATAAATGATTTATAATCTCTTCTAAATTATTTATAAACTCTTATTGTATTATGAAGATTATTAAACTCTTTTTGTATAAACCATTATAAATAGATTTATAAACTTTTTTAAATAGGTTTATAAACTCTTATAAGTTCTTATAAATTTTTTTATAAACCTTTAAAATTATTTATAATATAAATAGTTTTCTAAACACTTATAAGTGTTTTATAAACTTTATCGCTGGTTTATACATGGTTTTATCATCTTTATAAATGGCTCATAAATCGTTTTATAAACTTTTATAAATGGTTTATATACAAAAGTGTTTTTTATATATTCATATGATTGGTGTTATAAACCTAAAGACATACAAATCTTTTTATACCTTGTACATATCTCTTATGTAAATTGTAAATTGAATATTATATACCGGAAGTACTAGTTGACACAATACACAACATATGACTTTATATAAAAGGATTAACTTATTAACTTATTCAGTATAACTCGGAAAGGCAGCTTCATATTCATCAACGTGTCGTCTTCTAATAACTTATAAGGTTTGATCATCTTATATATTGTTTTATAAACCATTATAAATGATTTATAAACTCTTGTAAATAATTTATACTTGTAAACCTTAACACATATTTATAAAAAAATTAAAGGATTTATAAATTATTGCTAATGATTTATGAACTCATATAGATGATTAATACACTTTTACTAATATACATTTATAAATATATTAAATTTTATATGAATATTAGATTTTTTTATAAAATAATTTATAAACTCTTGTAACTAATTTATAAAATTATATGAATCTTTATAAAATTATTTATGAACGTTTATATATTATTTTATATACCTTCAAAATCTTTATAAACTAATCTAAAAGCTCTTATAAAAGTTTATAAATATATTTTGTAAAATAAATATTCAAGTTTCATTTGACTAAATAAAATTTTCCAGAATTTTATAAACCTTTCTAAATTATTTTGAAACCCTTATATTATAAATGATTTATAAGGCTTTATAAATGATTTATAAGTTGTATAAGCTCTTATAAATAATTTATAAATTTTATAAAATTGATTGTTGCATCATAGTCTTTATCAAATTTGACAATAGTCTTTATAAACTGAAAATATTTATAAATGTTAAAAATTTATAAAGTTAGCAAAGGTTTGAAAAGAATTTAGAAAACATTTAGAAACAATTCTAAATTATGTATAAACTGTGATACATGATTTATAAGTCTTTATAAACTCTTACAAATGATATCAACGTTCAAGTCCTCAACAATATTCTTGTTTTCATAATCCCAAATCTTAATACTATGTTTAGTTACAACACACAGCCAATACCTATTAGAGTTAGCTTCAAGAGAGTAAAGTTTCAAGCACCTTCACTTTTCCTCTTTTCCATAAGCTTCCCAACAGCTTCTTCATCACTTTTGTGAATCTTCTTCTCAACGTATTTGGTCTTCGAAGCTTGTACACTTGCAAAGACTGAAATTGAAACACCCAAAAACTATGAATGTAAATAAAGTATGAATCTTAAACAAAAATGATTCAAGCTTTACATTATATATATAACTCTGGTTCAATCGGATCCCGAAGAGCAAACTTGACTTCGTTGAAATTACTGACTCATTGAGAACTTCTCCGAAAATTGTATGGAATAAAGATGACTGTACCGTCACTAATCAACAAAATAACCATAAATCGACATACTGAGAAAAAAAGAGAGAAGTGAACTTAAAAAGTCTTACTTTCATAATTCCTAGTAGAAAGATCCATTAATACAAAGACACAAAATCTTTAGAGATAAACACAGTGAAGCTCATGAATATCAAGACGGCGAGGCTCGGTGAAAATGACACCGAAACTTGATGAAGAAGACGACAACGAAGCTCAATTGAGACGTTAAGCTTGGGAAAATCAGAGATAGATTAAAAATATTAGATTAGTCATTTGGCCTCTAAAAGTAAAAATGAAAATTGGTATAATAAATGTGGTAAATTGAAATTATCCCTTAACTAATCTCAGTTCTTAATTAAGAAACAAAACAAAAAATGAGTTTTAATCAAGATATAAAAATTAAATTCATGGGATTAGGTAATTGATTAAAATGATTTATTTCTAACTTAGGATAACAAGTATATTAAACTTAAAATCACAAAGGTAAATTAATTTATATCATGACATCAGTTCATATGCTAACCAAGCATTTAACATTAATCTTTATTGTTTAATTACACTTCTTTTCTTTTTAAAATAAAACTCCATATTCGTCAAACTGATCCAAAGAGGTTAGACTGTGAATCTAACCAAGAGAGGTGCTAAACACATCTCATTTGAAACAGTGCCAAAACACTTGGTCGGTGAAGTTGTATACAAATGTAGGAGCAAGCAAAGAGTATTTTTTATTGAAAAATGGTGTGATATTTAACTACTTGATATAAATAATATATGTAAATATAATTAGGGAGATGCATTTAAAGAACAAAATATTTTGAAGAAGAGGGAAAGAAATGGATGATTGAAATGCTGTATAACAGAAGTATGTTGAGTTAGATGCTAAAATACTTTAAATGAAATGTATTAAGATCCACACGTACAGAGTAAATAGGCAAAGGCTGTATCTGTTTACCAATCGAAAATGAAGAAAGTGAAAGAAACAACGCATCTTAGTCGCATAAAACTCGATGAGTGTTATAGTTATATATAGTAAGGTAGATCTCTGAGCTTAAACACTTGGCTCATTTGCGAGCATCGACTTTCTTCGCGTCTCTCGCTACAATAAAAGTGAGACATTGACAAAAGATCAGAACCGATAAGGAAAAGACTCTTTGTATATTTTAAACCAATGATGTTTTGTTTTACCTGCTTTTTCCTCTTCTCGCTTCTTGGCAGCTTCTTCTCTCTGTTGGCGTATCAGAGCCAAACGATCTGCACACACACACACACAAGGGATAAGATAATCAATAAGCTTATCTGGTAATAAAGAAAGAGAACAAGAGGTTCACTGTTGTTTACCCAAATCCTTTCTTGCTTGTTCGGTTTTGCCTTGCTCCTGCAACCTCATGTATCGCTCATGAGCTCGCTGCTTCTCTAGCTCCTCCCTGCAGAAGACCACATTTTAAGATGGAACTCTTTTAAGAAGCTCCTCAATAACAAATATTTGTTGAATGATAGGAGATTTGAATGTTTTCAGTATTAGCAACAAACCTCTCACGCCTTGAGAGTTCAGTGGTCTTACTTGCCTAATCAACAACAGAGAGGAAAACACAATGTTACTAAGACAAACATATTTATATATATGCAGAAGCACAGAGAGCTTACATCAAGGTCTCTTGCTTTCAAGGTCTTTGGTTTAGCTCTGTTAGGGTTATCAACTTCGATTAAAGCTTCATGTCCTTTCTTCTTGACCTGATGTTATTATACAAAGGAACTTGTCAAACAATGATAATAAATGACCGAGGCCAAATAACACTATAAGGGTTTCCCACTCACATCAGATTCATCTTCGGATTCTTCTTCAGATTCCTCTTCAGACTCCTCTTCGATATCTTCTTCGTACTCAGCTTCTTTCTGATAATATCATTAAGAAAAAGCTAAATCATTTTCACACACACACGTCAACAAACAAACGTATAAAACATGTAAGAAAAAACAAGCAAAGTACCTGCTTGAATGATCGAGGACGTGCAGCAGAAGTCCCAGCAACTACACAACACAAGTTAAAGGAAATATATATCAATCCTTAAAAAAAACTGAACACATCTGAAGACCCCGCGAAGGATTGAGGTTTATTAGGAGCTTTTAAAAGAGTTCATCTAAAATGTGGTCTTCTGCAGGGGAGGAGCCTAGGAAGGCAGCGAGCTCATGAGCGATCATGAGGTTGCAGGCGCAAGGCAAAAACCGAAGAAGCAAGAAGGATTGGGTAAACAACAGTGAACTCTTTGTTCTCTTTCTTTTATTACCAAGATAAGCTTATTGATTATCTTAT
>CAJHQP010004212.1:0-57936 GCA_905132765.1 Moricandia arvensis | reverse complement strand
AAGCCTTTGATAGCTTAGTCTTGTATCATTGCTGTTAGGGTTTTAACTTGTTTAGCGAGATAACTCATGACCTTGTCTCGTTCTCCCGACTTCTCTTCGAAAGTTGAGAACATCTTCTTCACCTCCTCGAACGCTGCGGTGTTTGTGTTTGCGTTAACCACAGTGACGTTCATCGATGGATTGTTTTTAACGTTGTCGTCACGAGTTCTTGGTTGTTGAGATCGTGATCTGACATGTTTGATCGAGTGTTGGTGGCTGAGAGTGTGATCAATCCGTACACCCCCTCCTTCTAGCGCCAAATTGTGGGAACCGAAGTTCACACTGTCTATTTCCATTGATTTAGGAAGTACAAGTAAACCCAACTTTCCCATAGGTCCCGGATTTCTACTAAGTCAAAACATCAAGCGGTCAAACAATGAGAACAAATGATATAATACTGAATTGATTAAACGAAAAGGGAGCAAAGAAGATCTTATTCTGAATTTGTGATTTGAGCGTTACAACAGGTAAAGCCTTGGCGGTAAGAGCCATCAGCGAGTTCCTAGTTCTAACTTTGTAAGACTTGATTAATCTAGTTGAGTCGCATCTCGATAACAGAAAAACGGAAATAGGCCTAATTGCTCTAAGTGTTATGTTTTCTCTGAGTAAAATTTGTGTGTCATCCTGCATCTTCAGCCTCGAAATATTTATATACTTCTCCTAGAGGCTGTTTGCTCTTTCCCCTTCTGCCCTCGGTTGAGTTTATCACTTTGCGAAAATCTTCCATTTTCCTTCGATCTTCGTGTTTATCCTTGGAAACTTCACATTTATCCTCCGAACTTGATTTTTATCTTCTCCGGCAGAATAAAAGTTAAACCGTCATATCGATTGGGCCTGATTTTTTATGAAATCGTGAGTGTGATTTTAGCAGCGTTCTAGACCCTTTCGGGCTGTTTTCCGACTTAAGGCTTTTTACGATTTATCAAAAGAGCGCTTTCGAAACGATCTCGATTTCGAAGAAAGTTTGAATTTCTCGTATATATTAGACAGTTCAAGGTGTTTAGTTAATCGTTGCCATTATATACGATCAATTCAAACCTCATACGAGAAAACAAGTTCTTTTGGTTTTTAAATCGTAAAGTTCCAATGGTAACTCCGATCGAGATGAAATAAGAGAAAGTTTGATACGATTTCAAAGGAGGGAGCTACGAGGGCGGGATGAAGATGGATTAGTTGATCCAACTCGTCGAATGGGCGAGTTGGCTTTCTTGTTCGACCCAACTCCCCCGACAGCTTGCTTGGTCCAACTCGCCGAACGAGGGAGTTGGACAGCTTGTGCGGTCCAACTCGCCCATTCGACGAGTTGGACGCTTGAGCCTTATAGTCGTTTTGTTGTTCCGATGCTTGGGGATCCGTTTGTCCGAGGCCTAAAGTAACCTTTCTCGAGGACTTATCGTGCGCCATACGAAACTCGATTTTGATTTTCCCACTCTGCTTTTTCAAATTATTATCTCTCTCTTTTCAAAGAGGACATTTCCCGTGAAGTTTCTGACGTTGATTACGTCGTAACCGATTTTGACCCCAACAACATTACTAGAAAAGAAAACCAATTTATCTATGATGAGTAATAATTTTATTCAGTCTGATTTATTGGTTACAAATTCTTGTGTATTGCACTTGTCTTTGTCAAAGATATTGTAACATGAACTAAGGAGAATGAACTCCAAGGAGAGAAACCACAAGGCGTCACATTTGTGATGGACCAAAAGATGGTTCAAGACACAATACAATCCATGTTGCTTAATGAAGTAAAAGCAGTCATTAAAATATCACACCACGGGAGAGAAAATGAAAACTATATGCTTACTGAACTTCCAGTGAAAGGATCAGACCATAATCTCAGCCATGACCACACAAGTGGAAATCGAAAATTGAACAATGGGTTGTTCAACTGCCAAAGCTTAAGGTATGTTTCACATTAGACCTCAATTTTTTTATTAACTCCATGACAAGATTAATGCAGCTGTATGTGAAATAAGTTTAGGAAACCAGAGAGAGTACACGGTCAAAGGACAAAAGACACCAACCATGGTGTTATTAGATGTTGGCCAGAAACAATCCCAAGGTGATGCTGAACCAATGTCATTCAAATCCCAAGTTTCCCTAATCTTAAAACGTCCATATCACTTGATAAAACAGACATCGTGCACTTGTCTTTGCCAAAATGTTATGATCCAAGAATAAGAGAAAAATAGGGACAAACAAACCGAGATCCAAAGCTGCAAGAAAGACAGCTAACCAACACAAGTTGTCCAAAGAAGAAAGTCATTCTTCAACTTCTAGAAGCTATCAAAGTAAGTCCTTACACATTATGTTTATCATTGTCCAAGTACATATATAATACACTTGCTTTTTGTCTAGAATGTTGAAATTGTTTCAGGTTGCAAAGAAAAAACTTCAAAGAAATCTCATCAGAAAATATTTTGTTGCTAGGAGAATTAACCCTAAAGAAGGTCAACGAAGAGGCTACCAAAAGTGTGAAGTACTATCAACTACAAAAGAGAAACAATGACCATGTCCGGAGTGGAGACATGATCTTTCCTATATCCTCAAAGGAGATCCACCTGATACACAACACATTCCCAAACTGAAATAATACCAAGGTAAGGCTTTAGAATCTCAAAAGAGAATGATATCTGACTTGCTCTATCTTGGTGCAGGTTATACAATTTTGAGGTCGAAACCTTGTCAAGAGGGAGGGGATTTTGCAGTCATGAAATCCATGGTTCAACCAGAGTCTCACCGAACCTTTCAATCAACCAACTTCTTAAAAAGTTTATTCAGTTTTATCAAAGTTTGTTCCTTGCATAAAATATTGGTCTTTAGAATTTCACGTATGATTTTTTTTGTAGTTCTATTGATTTCATAAGTCTAGTTTGTTTGTGTGGTTCAAACATACTTAGTACACATGTTGAGAGAGTCAATCTAACCACGGATTGAGAGAGTCAATCATATATCCATCGCTTCCATCTTATCCATCGGTAAAGCTTGAGAGTGATTTACATCTAGGAAGCCTAGCTTCATTCCTTCCACCATCCGACTATCCATCTCATCTTTTCATCTTCTTATTATCCGTTTATTTCTTATTTCATTCATATCTTATTTTATTTTATTTGCATTTGATTAGGTTGGCAAGCCGATTTTCAGACATAACAATCAATCGATCACATCTTTAGTCGATTCGATCTAAGCTTAGTACCATTACCTATCAAATCATGAGTTATCCCCATGTGCATACGACAAGGGTCGACCTTTCCCATAGAGCAGCCCTAAAATATATGTATGGAAGCTAATAAATCAGTTACAGTCAATAGTGAAAATATAACTTTCTGTTGAAATAAAAATTAATAATTATAATTATGTGAAATTAACATTATAGTTATAAGAAGTTTCATAGAATAATAATACATTTTTACAAACATTACTAAACCTCTAAAGCTAGAGGCTAGACATCATTCGAGAGATACGATCAGAGGTGCTCTTGAACATAGCGAATTGAAACATTGGTTTAGGGTTTTCAATTTCTTTTTTTTTAAATTATATAGAGAAATTTTTTTACTAAATTGCTTAGGATCTCCATCACCTCAGCGACGCCCCTGGATACGGATACAATAAAGGTGTGTTTGAATGTAGAGACGACTTCATATAGTTTTGGTGAAACGAAAGAACAAAGAAAAGTGGGACACATGGGTGCTGGGCTTGGACCCCAACACGCCCTTCTTTTTCTTCTCCTTATTACCGCCTCTCCCCCCCCCCCCGGTGTTACCCCATTGCCCCCCCCCCCCCACGTTACCCCGTTGCTGCAAATCACGCTCTCGTGACGCTCCACTTCCATCTCTCTGTTTGTTTTTCGCAACACCATTCTTCTTTCTTTTGTCTCTCTCCGATTCGCTCAAAAAAGATCTTTCCGATTTCATTTCAAATTCAATCGAAACAATGTTTCCCTATATGTACTTCTGATTATATACATTTTTCAAATTAAAACACTTCACACATTTATGTATGGTCACAATCAATTTTGTAAAACTAAATATATTATTATTTGGAATCAGTAAAAAATGCTTTATCAGTTTTTTAGAAAGTAAAGAGTATATAATTTTTTGTTTGTTTGTAAAAAGCAGCGTTATTTATTTAAAATCAGAAATCACAAGTCACGCCTATAGCGACCGTCACTCTCACTCTTCCCCTCTGCTTGCTTATCGTTTCTCTCCTCCATATTTCTCAAAAAAACTTGCTCAAGAAACAATGGACTCTTCAATGTCTCCAAACCCATTTGATCACCAAAACAAAGAGCCAAAGAAAACCTTCATGTCCTCTCTCCTTCCCCTCATCTCCAACCAATTCAAAGAAGACACCTACTTCGTCTCCGAACTCAAACCCTCCGAGCAAAAGTCTCTTCAAGACCTCAAACACAAACTCTCATCTTCCTCCTTCGCATCCTCTTCTATGTGGGGAGTCCCACTCCTCGGCGGTGACGACAGAGCTGACGTCATCCTCCTCAAGTTCCTCCGAGCCAGGGACTTCAAAGTCGGAGACTCGTTGAGGATGCTTGAGAAGTGTTTGGAGTGGAGAGAAGAGTTCAAGACCGAGAAACTCACTGAAGAGGATCTTGGTTTCGAGGATTTGGTAGGTGAAGTAGCTTACATGAGAGGGTACGATAAAGAAGGACATCCCGTGTGTTACAACGCGTACGGTGTGTTTAAAGAGAGAGACATGTACGAGAGAGTGTTTGGTGATGAGGAGAAACTCAACAAGTTTTTGAGATGGAGAGTTCAGGTTCTTGAGAGAGGTGTTAAGTTGCTTCATTTTAAACCTGGTGGTGTTAATTCTATTATCCAAGTTACTGATCTTAAGGATATGCCTAAGAGAGAGCTTAGAGTTGCTTCAAATCAGATTCTTTCTCTTTTTCAGGATAATTATCCTGAAATGGTTGCTACTAAGGTAAATCGTTGATTCTCTTTGGATTATCTTTTTAGTGGGTCTTTGTTTCTTTTGGAGACAAGAACTTGAAACTCGAAATTATGTTTCTGTACTTGTTGTCTGAAAAACCCTCGAAATTGTTACTGGTTTTTTCATGTGCTTTTGCTATGTTTTGCGTGTTGAGTTGCTTAAGAATCTCCCATTCAAGAAATCAAAAATGTCTTTAATGCTTTGTAAGTGTATGCTTAATGTTAAGAAATATTTTCCTTACTTTTTTCTTTGAGCGGTAAGACCATCTCCAATCCCACTTCATTTTTCACTTTTTACTTCATTTTGAAGCAAGTTTTGTTCCAACCCTACTTCATTTTCTACTTCAAAATGAAGTCATGAACAGTGTTGCTTCAAATTTGAAGATATACTGTTCACATTTTCATTTTTTTAAGATGAACTTTTCTAATTATAAATTGGTCCTTAACTTTTATTTATTCTTATCTTTTACCAAAATAAATTAAATATTGTAATATAACCCAATTAATTTTTAATTTCAGTTTTTATTTTCACCATATTAACTAAAAATATTAAATATACTAAAATCATTAAAAAATTGTCCAAATGATATTAATGTTGTGGAGGTTTTTGATCTTGTTGTTCTTCACTTATTCCCAATAAAATTCAAGTTTGCTCGGATTAAATGTATGCATGAAATTTTTATTTATTTATTTATGTTTTGTATAATAATTTTTATTATATGATAATGTTAAATTTATATTTAATAATATTTATGTTGAAATATTGTTAAAATAAAATAGTTGGGTAAAACTTGTACACATAAAAAAGTAGAAGGTGTTGTTAGCAAATAATGATAAAATAAAGATGGAATATACTTAGAATATTCCTTTCACAAAGAGAAAATGAAGCAAACCATTGGATCAAAAAATTGCTTCATTTTTTACTTCATTTTGAAGAAAGTGGATTTTTGAAGATGAAAATGAAGCCAACCATTGGAGATGTTCTAAATTTAGGAAACTTGTTGGTTCTATGAGTTTTCTTTCTTTTTTTATTTGCGGTAAAATTTAGAAAATGGAAATAAGAAATAATAAATAGTGGTTTTAGATGTTTCTGTGTTGGTATCATTCTCTAGCTTTTGACTTCTACTGCTACAGTGTAACTGAAGGATTCTTTGTGTGGCCGTACGTTGATTTTTTTAATCACCAGTCTCCATTCTCTATCACTATTTAAATATAGTTGACAAAAACTATGCATAATATCTAAACAAAGCATTTCTCAAACTAAGATTGAGTAAAAAAAATACTATTCGGCTCTTCGAGTTTTTTTTTGTCAGTCGCTCTTCGAGTTTTAATGAATCCATTTATTTGTTTCTTTCGATTTTTGCAGATATTCATCAATGTGCCTTGGTACTTCAGTGTCATTTACTCCATGTTCAGTCCTTTCTTGACTCATAGAACAAAGAGCAAGTTTGTAATGTCCAAAGAAGGAAATGCAGCCGAAACACTCTACAAGTATATAATCTGAAAGAAACTATTTTACATTCTATTTTATTTTTGCTAATTTGCGCTTTGTGTTTTAAATATGCATTTGTTGTTAAAAAAAACGCATTTACCATTTGCTGCTGCTTCAGGTTCATAAGACCTGAAGATATTCCAGTGCAATACGGTGGCCTTAGTCGTCCTACTGATTCGCAAAACGGACCACCTAAACCGGCCTCTGAATTCTCCATCAAGGGTGGTGAGAAAGTTAACATTCAGATCGAAGGCATTGAGGTAATATATCAATAAGCATTTTTAAACATACCAACTTAGTTAAATGGAGAAAAATTGATTTGGGGAATTATGAAAATGTGGATTATGACATTGAAGGGTGGAGCAACCATATTATGGGATATAGTAGTTGGAGGATGGGACTTAGAGTACGCGACAGAGTTTGTTCCAGACGCTGAAGAGAGTTATTCGATTGTGGTGGAGAAACCAAGAAAGATGAAAGCTTCAGATGAAGCTGTTTGCAGCTATTTCACGACAGGAGAAGCTGGGAAACTCATTCTCTCGGTTGATAACACTTTGTCCCGCAAGAAGAAAGTTGCTGCTTATCGTTACACTGTCAGAAAATCTACTACAGCCGTCTAAGGCCTTCTTCTTCAGAAGATGGGTTTCTTATTACTACTTATTTTTGGTTGTGTTGAGGTTTGTGTGCTCAGCGTTCTTGTGGAACTGGATGTCTAAAAATTCTGAGATATGTATAAAACAATGACGGTATGGCATTTAATGTTTGGCTTAATATTTAACAATCGATTGAAAAAGTAGCAATCTTATATACTTCTTTTTCTCATCAAATATTTGACCACCAGTGTTTATGTTTTTTACACTGTTGAGATTTTTCAGGTGGTATGTACATAATTTGTCTATGTTGCATTCTCAGTGACAGTATTGGGTTTGTTTACCTTCAGAAGGTGAACTAAGAGCCAAAACAGGCACATTAACCTGAAGGGTCAATCATCGTGAGAGCACCCCATTGATGATCTATAGGCTTGGGATTCTCAAAATACATATATGTATATGTATATATTAATATTAGTATTTAATATATACATACTAATATATATGTATGTATTAATATTAGTTTTTAAACGTAACTCATAGTATCTGAAAATATATATTTTGAATTGTGTTTTCCGTAAAATTAAGAACCCAATAATTAAATACTAATATTAATATATACATACATATATATGTATTTTAAGAACCCCAAACTTAAATACCATCAATGTGGGTGCTCTCACATACTCAAATATAGTTTATAATGAAATATTCGGTAAATTCATTGATAAAGTCATAGTATTTAGGGGTCAAATCAACATAAACTCAAAATATTCAATAAATATTGAATTTTTCAAATTAAGCTAAAAATGAATCTAATGCAAATAAAAGAGAAATTTAAATGGTTGTAAATTAGATTAGGAAAAATGCTAGACTTACGATATTCTCACATAAATCAAAATTATAAATCAGACAAATTGTAAAAAGAATTATTTAAGATCCGTTCTTAAACTCATCAAAACACGATATTCAAATCAACCAACTTTCATTGCTGAGACTATTTATGTGTAGATCATAAAATTCCAAATTTCTATGCAAATTCAACAATCCAGACAATCATTAAACATATGTTTGATAAGTCCACAAAATTCCTAAACCAAACTTATTTGCAAATAGGTATTTTTCTCATCTAATATTAAGTCAAGAAATCAAAAACACTTTCATGTCTAAGAGTTATTCAGGTGATCAATCTAGAACTAACATTAATTTATATCCATATGAAAACTATAAGATTACCCTAAGAATTTTGTCCAATCTAACAATCCATCTTTAACCTTTGAAAAACCTCAAATCTAACAACCAGATTACTCAGACATGATTAATGAAACATATATCAATAAATAAAAAATTCATTTAGAAATCAAAAGAGAAATAAGAGATCTCTCTACAAAATGAGTTTTGATTTATTTCTCCAAAAACCTCTAGCAATTTTTCTCAAAAATCTGAAGCCAATCCCCCTCTACCAGTAATGACTTTCTACAACATAAATAAGCATTCAAATCCAAATTTGTTGGATTTAACCTCTCCAACAAACTGAGGGAGGTATTTCTTGTTGAAGGTGAGATTCGCACCCCTATCAATTCCCGTTCAGAAAATTCCCATTTAACTCATAAGCCCAACTAAGAACAAAGTCTGGTTCGCTAGAAGACAAACCTTGATGAATAAAAATAATGTGACGAGCTCAGACCTATGCTCGAAGGAAAGCATGCTTGAGTGGTCAACAAAGTACGAATGATGCAGTCTAAACAGCATTGAATGCCTTAGGACCTGCGTCGTAATGAATACTAGGTGATAACCCGCATTTTGCGCATAATGAATGGATTAAAAGAGATTATAATTAAATCTAAAGGTATTAGATCATATTCAAAACTATTACCGGTTGTGAAAGATTGAACGATATTGTATGTCTATATAAGTAAGCTTCAATTTTTTTAAACGTTTGTTATTGGTTTTGTGTAATTTAAGTATAGTTTATGGAAGTGAATCTATAAGACTAAGCAAATACTTATATAAAAATAGTTATAAATTAAAAATAAAACGAAACGTAGGTAATATATAGAATTATTGCTTTCATAATATATATTATGAATATAAGTAAAACGAAACATAGACAATAGTATCACGTCTATATGAAAGGAACAACATATAAGCAAAACAAATAAGAAAAACTACATATAAGAAACATGCCATAGGCAATACACTACAAGAAAATTCGTCTTTTACTAGGACGGGTTTTCCTCGTTATTTCCTAGTAAAGGGACAGTTACTAGGAAATAACGAGGAAACGCGTTTCGTCGAAACACGTTCGTCGTAAAGCTTATTTTTCTCGTAAGGTCCTAGTACAGTTTACGAGGAAGGCTTTCCTCGTAAACGCGTGGTAACCTTTTCCTCGTAAGGTCGTCGTAATCTTTCCTAGTAAAACCGTAGTAAGCTCTTCCTCGTAAGTTTGTAGTAAACTTTACGAGGAGTTTACTAGAACAGCTTACGAGGATATTACTTGGAACCTTTACTAGGATTTTGCTTGGACTTATTTTTTCCCTAATAAAATATATTAATTATAAATATAAATAATTTATTTTAAAAAAATCAAATTATAAATAAAAAACAAAATATTTTATAAATAGCTAAATAATATACAATTAAGTTTTAAAATTCAGAATATACAATTAAATTAAAAAAAACTACGGATACGGATTCTATTCGTGAAATTGCCGAACGAACTCCTCCTGGCTCGCTAAATCATGCTCCTCTCCTAAGTTGGTTGACGGCTGTGACTGTGATGGTGGATGATGTTGGGTTGGAATCCCATCGCGTTCCCGTCTCTGACACAATATCTCCGCCAATTGCTGGTTTCCACCCGCCATATATTCGAGGACATCGTTGAGAGAAGCCATCTGCTCGGTGAGCGAAGCCACATGAGACTGCGTCGTCTGCAACTCCGAGCGCAGCTGAGCATTGGCATCATGCTGCTGCTGAGCATAAGACGATGTCGCTGCTGAGCATAAGACGATGTCGCTGCAGAGACATCGTTAATCGAGCCAATCCCGACGATACGCCCTTTTTTCCTAGGGGCGACCTGTAAATAAAAATATTAATAACATTAAAAAAATTTAAATAAATAATAAAAATTAATAGTAAAACAAATTATTTACCTCCTCGTAAATCTTATCCACTTCAAGAGTGGATAATACGACTGGAGTCCTAGTCTGCTGAGTCAGCTGAGTCTGGCGTTCGTCAATTCGGGCAACAAAATCGTTGTAGATCCGCTCCGAAGCAGGATCTACAAACTGCCCAGCCTTGTTCCGGTGGGTCCTCTCGTAAAGGTCTTTCAGAGATGGAAGAACTCCAGTCTCTTTAGCCTAAAAGAAAATTTGAAAATTAAATTAAAAATTTGGAATATTCAAATTAAAAAAAAATAGTTATTAAAAATTATCTTACCATGTCTAGACGAACTCCCGCGTGAGGTTTTCGACCCGTGCTGTGCAGCATCTTCGTGTTGCCATACTCGTCTCTAGTCATGCGGTTCTCGGAGTTTGTGCTGGAGGTTCTGACCGAGTCCGGCAACCCCCAATAGGCAATGAGGCCATCCCACACCTCGGTTGTGAGGCAATCGGGTTTCCCGGCCTCGTAACCATCCACCTAATTTAAAATAATTAATTAGAATTAAAGTCAATAATAATTTTAAAACTATATATATATTATAATTTATAAATCTATACCTGATAGTCGCCCTTCCAGTTGTAGACCGTGTCGAGCAATCGTGATTTAGCCTTGGCCTCAAACTCTATCTTCACCAGCTGGTGAATCCCAAGAGACCAACGATACCTTTGCTATAATTAACAAGAAAAAAAAGAGACGGATTAGTTCAATAATATTAACAGTTTTAAATAATGAAAATAAATTAAGTTGATCATTAATTAAACTTACAGCGAACATTTTGAACCACGTCTTTTTTGTGTGGCTCGCCGTCTTCTTCCAGTTTGGAGCTGCATCGGGAAAGTATCCCTTGATACAGTCCGTGACGCTACTTCCGACACGATTGTCAACATTAAACCTGGAAAGACACAAAATAAATCATTAATTAGATTAATTTATAAATATTTTGTTAATTAAGAAATAAATTTAAAAAAAAATTTTAAAAATTAAAACATACCATAATACGTTTTTCCCGTCCCGTCGGATAGGATCTAACTCTAGCAGCCCTTCTCTGCCTGGAAGGGCCAAAATATCCTCCACCGTATACACCGCAAAGGGTGCGTTCGGCGACACCTGCAAATCGGGATGAACCCCGACCGGTGGAGGAGGAGGAGGAGGAGGTGGTGGTGGAGGATCTCCCTGAGACTCGGGAACAGCATGATCCGGAATCGAAGATGGACCGGGAGCTGACGAAGATGAACCCGGAGTATCCCGACGCCCAAATATATCTCCGTAGTGAATCCCCTGATGATCAAGAGACCGATCAAGAGACTGATCAAGAGACGACGTCCTCTTACCAGCAGCCCTAGCAATCTTGTCTGCTCTAGGCATCTAAATCAAAAAAATTAAAACATTAATGTCCCGTATCATTACAAAAACAGTTAAAAAAGTAAATCAACCTAATCTAAATTCCCTAAACTATCCACCTAATCTAAATTCCCTAAACTAACCACCTAATCTAAATTCTCTAAACTAAACATTAACCTAACTACTACCTTTAGAGGATTCTGAGAGGCAGTTACTAGAAAATGAAAAATCGAACTGCTCGAGTTTATATAAGGAATTGGGTTTCCTCGTAAAACCCTAGTAACCTTTACGAGGAAATAGCTATGCCCGCGTCTTTTTCCTCGTAAGACCCTAGCAACTTTACGAGGAAATAGCTATGCCCGCGTTTTTTTCCTCGTAAGACCCTAGTAACACCTTACGAGGAAATAGCTATGCCCGCGTTCTTTTCCTCGTAAGACCCTAGTACACTTACTACGGCCTTACGAGGAAAGGGTTTATAAAACCCCAAACTCAAAACCCCAAACCCCAAACCACAACTTTTAACTTATAAATCCTCAAACTCAAAACCCCAAATTGAAACAAACTCATAATAGAAGATTATCTTCTATGGGAGCATTTGCCTAAGATATTATTACATATCTCTTAAGAAAAATTACCTTTAAGACATGTATTAATATCTTAAACAAAGCTCCTATAGATGATTATCATCTATGGTTTAGTGTTTTTGGGTGTGTTAGAAATGAATCACCAAAAGTGGTATTTATAGAAATTTTCGAATCTATACGTTTCCTCTTAAGTTCGTAGTAATTTGTACATTTCCTCGTAATTTCGTAGTAAACCTTTACTACGATTTTACGAGGAAATAGCTATGCCCGCGTTTTCTTTTACTAGGGTGTTACGAGGAAAGGGTTTGTAAATCCATAAATTCGAAACCCCAAACTCCAAACCACAACTTCCATAACTTATACCTCTTCTACAACCAAACTTCCTTAACTCCAAACCTCTTCTACACCTAAACCCCAAACTCAAATTAATTTTTGTGATTTAACAAACTTAAAACATACACAATTATTCAAATTCATTCAAATTCATTTTTATGATTAAACAAACTTAGTCAACATACATAATTTATTCAGATACATTTTCATCTGTAGAAACATCATCATTTTCGTAAAACTCGTCCTCAACACCGTCATCCGTTGTGTGATCAGGAACATCTTCGTATTCATGATTATGAGGATCAATGAGTAGGATGTCATCAATTTCTGCTTCAGGTTCCTCAATTTCATTGGTGTTTTCTTCTTGTAATGGTGGTTCTTCTCCAGTGATTATCCGTCCTCGAGGTGTAACTTTGATAACAGCTAACCAGTTTATTCCCGAGGTAGTAATCCAAGGGTATGGAATGAAGCAAACTTGATCTGCTTGGGAAGCTAATATGAATGGCTCGAATTTGTTGTACCTGCAAAAATTAAGACAACGTAAAAATCAGTTCTGAAAACAAGCATGTGTCAAATAAAGAATTTTTGGTTGTACCTTCGTCCACCATTGACATCAACTACACCATTTTTGTTAATCCGAACACCTCTGTTGACGACGGGGTCGTACCACTCACACTTGAAAATAACGCATTTCAGACCCATACCTGGGAATTGCACTTCATAAATCTCCTGCAAGATCCCGTAGAAATCTGTTTCGCCTTTCACGCATATTCCATAATTACTTGTCGCCCGATGTCTACCATAGTCATAGGTATGAAAAGTATAGCCTCGAGTGAAATACATCGATGATGTAGTGACCTTTGTAATTGGACCTTGAAGTAGTTCGCGAAACCATGCGGGATACTCAGGATCGTCATAATCAACCTGCAACAAAACGTAATATAAACTAGACATTAGACTTACTTTGTGGTAATGTACGTATGCATACAATTTAAGTAATAAATACCTGTTTTCTTAACCACTTAATAAAGTGTTGATCTTTCCTTTTGTCTAACTCAGTTGTCGATATACCAGGTATTGCTTCCTCGACTTGAGTCTTAAATTGGCTGTAAAATCATGCATATATGTTATGTTACGTTATATATTTAATATTGAAAAAAATATAAATATATATATAAGTGTGTATGTTTATATATTTACCTTTCAAAATAAGCAATCAGTGGATCCTCGTAATTAAGAAGAACATAAAGGTGTGCACTATGGACGTCTTCATCACTCGACCACCAAACTTCTTTCAATTTTCCACCCAATCGCCCAATTTGACAAAAGATGTCTGGAACATTGTCTTCCATATATGTCGGCACGACACCACCATCATCATATCTTCTTGGAGCTCGTTTCCTTGTACGTACTTTCGGTGCAAAGTAGTACGATGTGAAATGTGATGTTTCTTCCGTCAAACTTCCCGCAACAATGGAACCTTCAACTCTTGCTAGGTTTTTGGCTTTTCCTTTCAAAGTTTTCATGGCCCTTTCATACTGATACATCCATCCAAAATGCACGGGTCCACGAAGTAATGCCTCATACGGGAGGTGGACAACTAGGTGTTCCATGACGTCGAAAAAGTAGGCGGGAATATTTTCTCCAAGTTGCAGATTAAGACAGGGATGTTTTCATGAAGTTGTTGGACAACTTCCACTTTAAGAGTGCGGGTGCTCAGATCCCTAAAAAATGCTTCAATTCCTTATATATATACAATAACAAAAATTATCCACATTAGTATATATATATATCTATATATATATAGAAATAAATTAATCATGTCATCGTAATTAATTACCTGAAAGTGCTTCATGTACTTTTGCCGGTAGTAGCTCCGCAAACGCAAAGGGAAGTAGTCGCTGCATAAATACATGACAATCATGGCTTTTCATCCCGGAGAACTTTTGCCCTTTCTCAACACATCTTGAGAGATTTGAAACATACCCATCAGGGAACTTCACTTCTGAAGCCACCCAGTTGAACAACACAGACTTTTTTTCTGATGACAGTCTGAATATTGTAAATGGAACTTTCCCATTGCTTTTTATATGTAGCTCACTCCTTGAGCAGATATCGGGTAAGTCCAACCTTGATTTTACCTTGTCTTTCGTCTTCCCTGGGACATTCAATATAGTGTTCATGATGTTCTCAAAAAAGTTCTTCTCTATATGCATCACATCGAGGTTGTGGCGCAAAAGAAGATCTTTCCAATATGGCAACTGCCAGAATATACTCTTCTTGTGCCAATTGTGCTGAACACCATAAAAATCAGGCATATTACTGGGAACATGCCAATTCCCACCACGAGGAGCTGTTTCTAGAGCACCGTAGTGATCGATTTGCGCTTAGATTTGTTCTCCAGTTAAGTATGGAGGAGGAGTGTCTCTGACAACCTTTTTGTGCCTGAACAATTTCTTGTTTCTTCGGTATGGGTGGTAAACGGGAAGAAATCGACGGTGACAATCGAACCAACTAGTCATCCTACCATGCTTCAACTAAAACGCATCTGTCATTCCATTACAATATGGACAAGCTAATCTCCCATGTGTAGTCCACCCAGACAACATACCATATGCAGCAAAGTCACTTATGGTCCTCAAAAGCATCGCTCGTATCGTAAAGTTTGTTTTCCTTGAACAATCATATGTCCTCACCCCTGTTGACCACAAATCTTTCAACTCTTTTATCAGTGGTTGTAGAAAAACGTCGAGAGATCTTTTTGGATGTTTTGGACCAGGTATTAATATGGTCATGAATAGAAACTCTCGTCGCATGCACATCTCCGGTGGCAGGTTATACGGTGTAAGAAAGACCGGCCACAATGAATATTTTCTCCCAGACATTCCAAATGGACTAAATCCATCAGTGCATAATCCTAGATACACATTCCGGCTATTGCTAGCGAAATGTGGATGTACATTGTTAAAATGTTTCCAAGCTCTTGCATCTGATGGATGAGTCATCTCTCCATCCGTCTGAGTATGCTCGGCGTGCCATCTCACCCCTCCAGCAGTCTCCTCAGATTGGTACAATCTTTTCAATCTGTCTGTGATTGGTAGGTACCACATCCTTTGGTACGGCACCCTATTACGCCCTCGACCTTGCGGTTTGAATCGTGGTTTCTTACAAAATCGACATTCTTCTAACTTCTCATCATCTCCCCAGTAAATCATGCAGTTGTCGATGCAAACGTCTATCGTCTCCGAGGGCAACCCAAGACTATATACCAATTTCTGAATCTCATAATAAGATTCAGCGGACACATTCTCTTCTGGCAAATACTCTTTAAACAAGTCTGCCCATGCATCCATACATTTTTCAGGTAGATTGTGATCGGTTTTAATACTCATCATTCTAGCAGCCAACGACAATTTAGACAGACCTTCTTTACAACCACTGTAAATTGGCTCATTCGCAGCTTCTAACATTTCATAAAACTTTTTTGAATCTAAGTTAGGTTCTTCAACTTCATCATCATGAGTTACAAATGCATCACCTACCATATCATGAACCCTATCACAATCTACCATTTGTTCCTCCTGGTGATGATAACTAGTTTCATTACGCAAATGATCTACCGGTTCAACTTGCAAATTGCTACTACTGCTAGCTTCATCATTCCTACAAGTAGCATCTTCTCCATGTTGATACCAAATATAATAATAAGGCATGAACCCTCTATTTATTAAATGCTTCAAAACACTTTCACGTGGGCCTAATTTTGTATTGCAGCATTTCCGACAAGGACAGAACATCTTACCACTTTCCTGTGTGAGTGGTGTAGAATCTGCTTGATGCATAAACGTCTCCAACCCTTCGAGATATTCTGTCGTCACCCTCCCGTTATTATCTCTGTGTGAATACATCCACTTCCGCAACTCAAAAATATTTCCCGGGCCGGACATTTTTTTTGTGTTTGATCAAGCTTATAGCTGATTATTTTTTGTGTGTTTCAAATGAATACAATTGTGGTATTTATAGAAATTTTCAAATCTGAGCATTTACTAGGAAATTTCTATGAAATGAACACGTTTTTATTTAAAACACATTTTCCTCTTAATTTCGTAGTAAAGCATTACTAGGCTTTTGCGAGGAACAATCTTTACTACGGTCTTACGAGGAAATGTAATCTTCCACGTCATTTCCTCGTAAATATACTACGGCTTTACGAGGAAATATGTTTATCGTGATTTTACGACGACTTTACGAGGAAATGTATTTTCCAAGTAATTTTGACGTAATTTCGTAGTAAATTTACGAGGAACATATTTCCTAGTAATACTTCGTAGTAACTTCTTAGTTTTCTTGTAGTGATAGAATAAAGTTTATATCAAAAAGCTGAAAAAGAACGGTTTTGTAATGATGGTTTGGGAAGAAGAGTGTGAGAGGAGATGTAATCAAGGCTACCTATTTATATACGAAATGATATCACTACAAGAAAACAAGACAATAACGACTAAGCTTTATGACGAATCTAGGTAGTCATAACTTTACGTCGAATTTACTTTACATTTTTGACGAGTTCAAAAATCTTCGTAAACAAAAAGTAATACATCGATTACAAATCATCGTAAAATAGAACCAAGATAACTTCTGTTTTACAAAATTTTTGAAATTGACGTAAAATTGAAGTGAAATACAGACTATTTTACTACATAATATTTGCTTCGACTTAACTTCTGATGTACGTATAAAGTTTTTGAAATGGAAAAAAAAATCGTTGTAACCTTCCCACCTACCAAAATTGAAAATTCCCTATAAATATGTTCTACTCCCTCATTTTAAGAAACAACAAAAAAACAAGAAAAGAGTAAAAACATGTCTCGCGGTGGCAATATCTATAAGGTTTGGAGTTGGATGTATGCACATATAGATTCTGCAGAGGTTGTGAGAAACAAATTTCTGAAGGAGGCAGAGATATTTATGCAACAGGCTGGAACCACGCCTCTCACACAAGAATATGGTAAAATGTTCTATCCCTGTCGTAAATGCAAGAATACCAAATTTTCTCGTAGTGAAACAGTTTGGAAAGATATAGTAAATAGATGATTTATCCCACAATACTACATTTGATATCACCATGGGGAGGGTGATAGTAGGAATGAAGCTAGTAGTAGTAATCAGGTTGAAGAAAATCGTAATAGGGAAGAATTGCATTCTGATTATCCTTAGAAGGATCAAGTAGTAGCTCATGATAGGATGCAAAATATGGTTATAGATGCATTTCGTGAAACAACCTCAGTAGTTGCAGGCGAAGTTGAAAATCTAGAGTTAAGTACAAGAAAATTTGGAGGCGCCTAATTTGGATGCAAAAAGTTTTTTGAAGATCTTCAAGAAGATACCGTGGATGAAACCAATGAAGATGAATTTGAAGAAAGCGATGATCCTAGTGATGACCCGAGTGATGATTCCGAGAACGAGTGAATTTATATTACATTATTGCATTTTTTTTAATTGTGTAACAAATCTTATGTTTTAAAGATGGAAAGTTAAAATAAGTATTATTACATGTTTGTGGTTTGGAAATTTGGATGTTTATAAGTAAGAAGTAATGTTTTTAAGTTAGAAGATTTATGGGTTGGGGTTTGGGGTTTAGGGTTAAAACCCTATTCGTCGTAAGGTAGATGCTAATTTACACGATCGAGTTAGCTTCGTCGTAACACCTAAAACACGGGTCGAGTTAACTTCGTCGTAACACCTAACACACGGGTCGAGTAAACTTTGTCGTAACACCTAAAACACGGGTCGAGTTAACTTCGTCGTAATTTACTTCTGATTTACGACTAAATCTAATTCCTATAAATATGCACCGAACTCTTGCGTTCTAAATTGCAAATTACAAAAAAATAAATCGGTAATCCGAACACTTCTTATCAACTCCGCATAGCGTGTCAATTGATGGTAGGCGTGTGTGGTCGATCGATGTTCCAGTCCATTGTCGACTGATAGTGCCTCTATGGTTTCGATTGATGGTGGACTCAAACAGTCTACAAAACAAAGTAAAACTCGAAATAACTAGTAGTATGACTAAAAACAAAATAAAGACTTACTAAACATGGGTTGCCTCCCACTCAGCACTTGGTTATAGTCTTAAGCTCGACGTTGTGAACTCCCTGACTAGTATGGAGGTGGATCAACACTTGGAAAACAAGTGTCTACATCTTCTTTGCTCTTCTAAAACCATGTACCAATGAAGCTCCCCATTGCCACATCTCCTCTGATTTTCTCATTCCTTATAACCGCTCTGGCAACCTCCATTGAATGCATTCTCCTTTGTAGGTTCTCAATATTGCACTGTAGCATTCTAAGTCTGGTAGTTGTGGTCTCTGATATATCTTCCAATTGCTGAGAAATATCTTCCTTCATCAGGCTCTGAGAAAAAGCAATCTCATCAAACTTTTCTTTTAATTGTATTTTTGTTGTGGTTTTTTGTCCGTTGGCGTCAGTGTCGATCGATGGCCTGATGTTTCCGTCAATCGATGCCACTCCATCTGCCCTAGTCGCATGATGTATCTGAACAATATCCAAATCTTGCTTCATCTTATCCATGCGTGTAGTCAAATCGGTGAGACAGTTGTCTATAGGATAGTAGACATCATCCAGCCTCTTGTAGAAATCATCTAGTGACATCTCTTGGGCTTTGTAGATCTCATGCACAATATCATCAATCTCTGCTCTGTTGTATGTCCTTTGATTCTTCATAGACATAGTGATCTTTGCTGCATGTTCTGGTAAACATATTTAGCTCTGCTCAAACAAACAACTCTCTCTAGAACTGCTCTGATGTCTTTAGCTTGCACATTCACTACTCTTGTCTATAGCTCGTGCATTACCATACTCATCTCTGTAGATGCCATACTCATCTTTCTTTTCCTAATGGAAAATTCTTTTGCCCTCAGCATCAAAATCTCTCGTACCTTGCTCGAAACGCCAGTCGATCGATGATGGTTTTTTCCAATATATCGAATGTGGAGAATTGTAGGTATTGGAAGGACCAAGTTTGTGTACCTCCAGAAAGGTTCTGTCGATCGATGCACGATGCGTGCCATCGATCGATCTTGGATGTACGGAGCATTACAGATCTTCTCGTTTGTCTGCTCCTCAATGTCGATCGACGCCGTAAGATGTGCGTCGATCAATTGCTACTGTTGTTGTCCAAATGAAGTACCCCATCAATTAGCCATAATTAGGGCATCTGCTACATCCTCCTTAGATATATGTAGGATTCTCCCATAAAGAGCATGTGCATGTCCCTCTGGGTCTCTGAAAATTCCGGAACTCATCCGGTCTAAGATGACCAATATCAGTATCTTCTGTTCCAAGTTCGTGTTATGGTTCGCGTTTGATGTCGTTCAAAGGCCATGAGTAGCCGGTGATTGATTCTCGATTATCCACTGTCGCGTTCATCACCCAGCCAGCGTCTTCTGATGCTAGGCCGCGATATTCAATCTTCTCTTCCTCTCTGTAATCTTCATTGTATCCTTTGTAAGCTTCATCGTATCCTTTGTAAGCTTCACCGTATCCTCAGCATTTCGGACGTGTGTCGATCGATGGAGTATGGTGACCATCGATCGATGCTCGATAACCAGAGTGCTGTCTGAAAAGGTTCCCAGCTCCATTAGCCATGGCAAGTAAATACGCTACATCTTCCCTCGTGACGTTTAGTAATCTGCCATCCATAGCTCTTGCGTGACCGTATGGATCTCTCATGATAACGAACTCATATGGTTGTAGATAACCATATTCCTTCTCTGCTTCTGGAGCTGAATCCAGTTCGGACTCTGCTTCTTGATCAGTATCGATCGATGGCAAAAGATGACCGTCGATCGATGTCGATTTCCCGAGTCTATGGGAAATGGGATAAACACCAGCCTCTTCCATAGCAATACCAGGATACTCAATTATCTCTTCTTCTCTGTAATCTTCGTCGTACTCAAGGTAGGCTGGGTTGTAACCACCATCTGCGTGGCAGTTGTTGATCGGTTCTGAAGTAGGGTTGTCGATCGATAACAAAGGGTGGGTGTTGACCGGTTGCTGAACAACATTCGGGTCGATCGATTGTCTGGGCTGGGTATCGATCAATGCTCACATTTTGACTCTTCATTGAACTCATAATCACAGAAGCATGTGGCCACAAGTTCTGCATCATCACACAATTCAATCATAGTAGCCTTGCTCTTATTCTTAACAAGTTCACAGAAAATATTTTGATCAATTAGTGATAGGTACAACCTGTTTAACTTCATATCGCAGATAGATCCCACGGTAGCCATGAATGCTCTCTCAAGTAGTAGTGAAGAGTTTCAATCTATCCTGATGTCCATCACGTGGAAGTCTACTGGGACTATGGTGTTGTTAATCTGTACTGGAACATCTTTTACCATCCCTCCTAAGTTCACTTTTGAGCAGTCTACAAATGTGGAAGAATCATTCGAGGGTTCCACTTTCAAGTTCAGCTTCTCTGCCATAGTTTTTGGCATAATGCTTACTGATGATCCAGTATCACAGAGGGCATTGAGGTATTCGTTGCCCTTGATAAAGCATGGAACCATGAACTTTCCATGATCACTTTTCTTCTTCAGACAAGTCCTCTGTTTCATCTTTTCTCTGAGATGGTTGAACATGATCTCTATATCATCATCTGTCTCCTTTGTTTACCTGAAAAACATCCACAACCTGTGAGTATAATAAGTTACATCAAAAGGAGTATATAGAGGAATTTGAAAAAAAAATTAGTGAAGCTATCCATCTCTTTTTCATTGGCTTCTATGCATTGATGTTTGGGGATCTTTTGCTTCCTCTTGGAGTGTCCCTGATCTTTTCTATCAAGATCCATAGCTTCAGATGTGTCAGTACTCTGTTCTGAAACAGTGGTGGTTGGACACACAATCAAATTTTCATTGATGCTTGGCAGTCGAACTGGCTTTCTCATCTATCGATTGATGCTCAGATCGCATTGTCGATTGATACTTCTGTCTCTCTGTCGGTCGATTGTCTCAGGTCGGTGTCGATAGACGTTAGTCGATTCACACGAAGCTACTGATACTGCAGGAATCTTCTTTGATCGATGTTCATTGCTTGGTGTCGATCGACACCAATGAGAACTGCCTAATGACATGGAGCTCTCCACACGAAAATATCCTTCTTGGAGCTTCACCCTCTTAACTTCCTGCCAAAAATCATCATCAATCAATGCATTGACATGGTCCTTTTATCCAGCTCTATTTTCTCCTTGATCAGGCTCTCATGCCTCCTAATAGTTTCACTTGTTTGCAGCACCTGATTCTCCAGCCTCTATGTGGGAACCGAAATTCACATCGTCGATTTCTGTAAATTAAGGAAAGTCAAGAAACCTAACTTTCCCTGAGGTCCCGGATTCTCTGCGAGAGCCAACGACAAGTAATCAAATAAACGTAGAAAGTATGAAAAGATAACAAAACAAATCTATAGAAAAGTAGATCTTATTTCGAATCCGCGTAAGAGCGTTGCAATTATTACAAAGGATTATCAAAGCTTTGGCCGCAAGAGCTGTTAATGATTTACCTAGTTCTAGCAACCAAAACCCTTAAACCTAGTTGATTCAAAGCTTAATAACAAAATACGAAAAAGATATGAGAAAATATTTTGGTTGATTTCGGACTGAACCTTATGAAAGGCTGCCACGTACCCCTTTGGAGGATCAAGCCTAACGTAGTTCAATTAAAAGAATGGACCAAGATATCGAACTGCTGGAGCATTTTTGTCTGGTAATCGAGTGCTAGTCATAGAAACCGAGCTTGTCGAGAATAAAGCTTAGGGTGTCTAAGTGCAACGAGTTGTAGAGTCTAAAGAAATCAGAACCATCGAACAAAGATGGAGAAATGAGTATAACTCTGCTGTTGTAGCCACCTAAGATCTAAGTTCGTATAAGCTAGAATTTCTCTAGGTCTAAATCTCCGGATCCCTGCGTCTTTTGCTTAATCTCCCCTTATTATGTGCCTTTTGGGTTGGTTCCCCTTTCCTTTTTGCCTCTAGGTCAAGTTTATCGTTTCGCGAAAATATTCTTTCTTTTCTCGATGTTCATCATTATCTATGAAACTTGACATTTATCTTCCGATTTCGTGAGATTTATCTTCTTCTGCGAGTAAAGATACGCACTCATAACATAATTGGGCTCAATTTCGTATGAAATCGCAACTGGGTCTTTAGCTGCGTTCTAGTCCTATTTGGGCTGTAATTCGACTTAGATGTTTTTACGATTTTATCGAAAGAGCGCTTCCAAAATGACGTTGATCCCAAAAAGAGTTTCAACTCGTATAGTGGAGATAACTTTAGGTGTTTAGTTAACTGTTGCCATTTTATACAATCAATTCAAACTTCATACGAGGAAATGGGTTCTTGCGGTAAAGTTTCAATGGCAACTCCAATCGAGACGAAACAAGAACGAGTTCGGCCGATTTAAAAAGAGTGAGCTACGAGGAGGGGACGAAGATGAATTGCTTGATCCAACTCGCCGAATGGGCGAGGTGGTGGGTATGGTCAGCCCAACTCGCCGAATGGGCGAGTTGGTTGGTTTGGTCGGCCCAAATCGCCCGTTTGGCTAGTTAGACTAGTCCAATTCGCCGAATGGGCAAGTTGTCGGTTAGGTCGGCCCAACTCGCCCGTTCGGCGAGTTGGACCAGCGTAACTCACCGAACGGGCGAGTTGGGCCGACCAAACCGACCAACTAGCCAATTTAGCGAGGTGGTCCGGTTGGACCAGTCTACCTCGCCGAATGGGCGAGTTTTTTGGTTCGGTCGGCCCAACTCGCCCGTTTGGCGAGTTAGCCTGGTCCAACTTGCTGAATGGGTGAGTTAGTCGGTTAGGTCGGCCCAACTCGCCCATTCGGTGAGTTGGTCAGTTCATGTGGTCTAACTCGCCCATTCGGCAAGTTGGACGAACGAGCCGTATATTTGTTTTGTTGTTTCAATGCTTGGGGATCCATTTGTCCGAGGCGTAGAGTGACCTTTCTCGAGGACTTATCGCACAAATACTTTTCAGAATTCATACGAAAATCGATCTCGGTTTTCCCGCTCTCAAATATTATCTCTTTCTTTTTAAAGAGAAACATTTTTGGGAAGTTTCAGTTATTGATTTCGTCATAACCGATTTTGACCCCAACATTCTTCACATGGTTGTTGAGATTTTCGAACTTGGTGTAGAGGTTGAGGTACAGCCCATCTATCTTTCCATTGAAATCCATAATCATCTTCTGTTATCCCTCTAAAACTATCTCAACCATTGCTTCGATCTTGCTTTCTTGAGTTTCTGGAGGAGGATTCTGGTAGTAAGAAGATCCATAAGTTCTGTTATTGTTGAAGGGATTTCGCACTAAAGCTACTTCTTTGACCGTTCTCATAGGAATTCTTGTTGAAACCTGGATTCCCTTGTCTCTGGAAACCATTCCCATCAATGTAGTTCACATCCTCTTCTTCAATCCCATCATCTCGAGATTCTATTGCTTTTACTTCTGCAAAAGTGATCTGCTTCCTGAAGAATTTTTGAACACTATCCAGTTTTGCCTTAACCTCTTCAATCTTATCCTTGCTCAAAGCTGGAGTTGATTTCTTCCGTTCAAAGTCTGTGTTCTTGGTGCTGCTGCTGGATGCTAGATTCTTAATCAACCTTGTAGCTTCTTCAGGATTCCTAGTGCTGAAATTTCCCTCACTAGTTGTGTCCATAGCCATCTGATATTGTAATCCAATACCTCTAAAGAAAGTGCTGAGAAGTTGCACTTCGTTGAACTCGTAATGTGGACAAACTCTTTGGTATGATTTGAATCTAATCCATGAGTTTCTGAAAGATTCTTAGGGGTCTTGTGAAAAAGTAGCAATCTTGCTCCTCAGATCTTCTTCACCTTGCTTCATCAAAGAAGTTACGCAAGAAAGTGTTCTTGATTTCAGTCCAGGATGTCATGCATCCTGGTGGTGGCTGCTTAAGCCAATATGAAGCTTCTCCAGCGAGTGAGTACTTAAAGAGCTTACAAAAGAGATAGTCTTCGGGACTCCATTGGCTTTGATAGCAGTCATTAGATCATCAAATCGCTCCAGATGATCCATAGGGTGCTCTTGTCGCAACCAATGGTAAGGTTTTTGTGCTACAAGTCCGAAGAAAGAGGGCTTGATTTCAAAATCGTTTCTCTAAAAAGCTAGAGGACGAATGGAGGATCTGTTGGCGTAGAACTGGTTTGGACGGTTGTAGTCATCCAGGGTTCTCTGAGAAGCTTGAGCATTAGCTTCAGGTTGAGCTGCTGCAGCGTCTACTTCTGCTTTTGTATAAGAGATTATTGTCCCCTGATTGTCTATATTTTGACCTGCTGCATTACGCTGATGACCGTCGAGGTCATGCAGGTTTTCATTCTCATCCTGAGTCAATATTAAAGTCCCAACCATCTGAACTCGTATGCTTGTGTCGATCAATCCGGATAAGTTGTTGTCGATCGGTGCTATGTGATAAGTGTCGATTGATGCTCGAGTTCTGATATCGGTCGATGTTGTATGTAAAGAAGTGTCGGTCAACAAGGTCTAGGTGTTGTCGATCGATGCTTGTCGTTTTTCTTTGAGGATCGTACGTTTGAGTTTGTCGGGGTCAGAGAATAGCAGTTCTTGTCCTTTATTGCTCATGGTTTGTCTTTGCTTGAAAAGCAAATGAAAAGATAAATCTAGTAACTTGAAAGTAACAAACCTAAACTAAATCCTAGAAATTAAATTTAATGGCGATCAATGCTCCCCGACAATGGTGCAATTTGACATGGTGTGTTTTATTGTTCTAGCATGGTATAAATATCCTAAACAATTAACTATTAAATTAACCTTAGTCTTAAGACACAAATAATACTCTTGCCAAGAGAAATCAGGTGTAGTACTTAAGGATCAAATCCACAGAGAACAATGACACACAATAGATTTCTTATTTCTAAAGACTAAGCTAGGTGAATATATATATCAGTGGTGAACAAGTAATTAAGGAAATATTCCTTATCAAGAAGTAGAGATGCAATATGGAAATATGCTAATAATACAAATATGGAAATATGCTAATAGACTAACTAGATATAAATGTAAATATGCTATATATAGGGTTTCAAGCCTAATGGATTATAGTGAATAGGAAGCATGGAAATGTTAATATTCTAGAACTTAAATATTAACTATTCTGACCCTTTTAACTCCAACTCTCGTATGCGAGCAAAAGGAAAGACCATCGATCGACGGCTAAAGCTTCATGTCGATCGGCAGTGAAATCAGAAGGAAGTGTGAACGAGATTTGATAAGTCCACCAAACTTATTAGACGCTCACGCATGTGCCTAACAACCTAGTTCAATAGAGTCTATTCTGGCACATAACCTACTCTCGTAGTCTTCCATGTCCTACTTTCAAGATCCTAGTTAGCTACTCTAGAATGCAAGCATTAAGAACAACTCAATTGATGGATATTCACTTAACTTAGCAATCCTACTTTTGGGTAATCCATGATTGTTATGATTCAACCCTAAATCTAGTTGATAACTACTTAGACATAATTAAAGAAAGCATAATAGTCTGAATATAATGCATAGATAAAATATTGGAGTTTCAATACAATTCCCCTAAGGAGTTATGAATCTTCTCCCCTAAAATCCCTAAAACTATAGATAGAATAAAGCTATGTAAGTCTTCTTTCATGCAGTCTCTGCATACATAAATATAAAAACAACTTAGGTCAAAACTCGTCCAGGACACTTTTGTCATTTGTCTCTAATCTTGGGATTTGAATCGGCTGTCTGCGATTTAGACGTCGATCGATGGCAAGTGTGAAACATCGATCGACCTTGATCTTTCATCATCGGTCGACTCCAAGGTTGTGTCATCGATCGATGATAGTCTTGTACTTCGACTCCTCAAATGTTCAGCTACGGACTTCTCCTCTTAATGCTCCAAAAGCTCCAAGTATCTCCATATATCTCCAAAACGTTCCTTGACCTGTAAATACTCCAAACATAGCCTAGACACACATAATATGCCCTAAATAGAGCCTATAACATAGCCTAAAACTGGTAATAAATAGGCTATATCAATTAATATGACCCATAATCAGGAACCAAGAAGGGAAATGCCTAACACTAAGCCGAAGAAGCTGAACGAACAACCCATCTTGATCATGAGGGGGGGAAATGAATCTGAACCTGAAGAAAAATTTCAAGAAGAAGGAGAAAGCTCATGAATTCATGATCAAGGTGTGATGCAAGAGGAATCTGCTCATAGTAATGAAAATGAGCATGAAAACCATTTTTAACAAGAAGCTGAAGCTGAATCAACAGCTCATCCCTTAAGAAGATGCACAAGAGTAAGGTATCCTTCCTCAAGTTGGAAGAACTCAAGATCCTACTTCAATGCAAAATATGTATCTCATCCAACACAAGTCGTTTTTTCTTTTGTTCATTATCCTACTGAACATCAAGTGTTCATGATAGTATAGATGAGGGAAATATACTAAAGCCTATAAAGAAGCCATGGAAGAAAAAGTTTGGAAGGATTAGGTAGGAGAAGAGACGGATGCATTGATAAGGAATGACACTTGCTATGAGAGTGAGTTACCAAAGGGAAAAAATGATGTGACAAGTAGATGGATACAAACTATCAAGTATATCTCAAATGGAAAAGTGGAGAGATACAAGTCTAGATTGGTAGCAAGAGGGTTTATTCAAACATATGGAGAGGACTATGGGGAAACGTTTGCTCACGTGGATAAACTCCATACGATTCAGATTGTTCTTAGAGTTTAAACCATTCTTGAATGTGACTTGACGCAAATGGATATGAAGAATGCCTTCTTCCAAGCAGAACTAGAATATGAAGTATATATGTATCCTCCTCCTCGTCTTGAGAATTTGGTGAAACCAGAAAATGTGTTAAGGTTGAAGAAAGTAAGATATGTTCTGAAACAGTCCCCTAGAGCATGGTACAACAAATTAAGTACAACTCTCAGTGGGATAGGCTTTAGGAAGTCTGAACTTGATCATACTCTCTTCACACTCTCTGGATCAGTAGGTGTCATAGTCGCTCTGGTGTATGTGGATGATCTCATCATAACAGAAAGTGACAAGGTTTCTGAAATCAATGTTTGATATCAAAGATATGGGATAACTGAAATACTTCATTGGGATTGAGATTTGTAGGTCTAAAGATGGATTATTTCTGTCCCAAAAAATGGATACACTATATCTGTTGAAGGATGCATGAAAATTTGAAGAATGCGCCGCATAATTAAAACGAAAAAATCAACAGTAGAAAGTTAGACGAAAAAGAAAAAGAAATCGGGTTCTATCGAGAATGCCCAAGAGAAAGATGAAACGGAAATCTTCTGGACATTACGAAGGCCAAAGCCTTGGAAGAAAAGCGCGAACCAACTTGCGAACCAGTTGTTTTGGTATGTATCGACGAGAGGTTCTCTGAGCGTTGCGTTAAAATCGGCGCTAATCTATGCGAGCCCTTAAAGACATAGCCTTATATCTTGTCTGAAAAAAGAACCTTCAAACGTTTCCTTGGGCTGCAGAACACATGCGAGGGATCGATATCAACATAACATGCTACGAACTCAAAGTCGATCCGACTTTTAAACCTGTTAAACAGAAACGACGAAAGTTGGGAGCGGAACACGCCACCACGGTCAACGACGAGGGTGAGAAAATCCTCAAAGTTGGATCCATAGCGGAGGTCTGATATCCAGAATGGCTCGCCAATCCCATCGCAGTTAAAAAGAAATACGGGAAGTGGTGAGTCTGCGTTGATTTAAATGATCTCAATAAGGCGTGTCCAAAAAGATAACGTCTCTCTTCCGCATATCGACCTCTTGGTAGAAGCAACGGCGGGGAGCAAGCTCCTGTCTTCTACGGACACCTTCTCAGTATATAAACTTATTATAATGAACATGATGATCGCAAAGAGACTGCATTCATCACAGATCGCGGCACCTATTGCTCTAAAATGAAGCCTTTCGGTCTCAAGAAATCAGGCGCAACTTACCAACGACTCGTAAACCGCATGTTCTCCGAGAAGCTCAGAAAAATATGGAGGTTTACATCAATGATATGCTCGTAAAATCTCTCGAAGATCGAGATTACATCGCCCATCTGCAAGAATGTTTCGAGAGGCTAAATTTGCATAACGTTTAAACTGAACCCATCAAAATGCAGGTTCACGGTGGCATTGGGGGAATTCCATGAATAGCTCGTCACATATCGAGGAATCGAATATAATCCGATACAAATCAATGTGACAATTGAGATAGCTTCCCCCATAACCAAATGAGAAGTGCAAAGATTAACCGGGAGAGTCGCAACACTTAATCGCTTCATCTCGCGATCAACAGACAAATCGCGGTGCTTCTACGAGACCTTGGAAGGGAACAAAAAATTCAATGCATGAAGAATCCAAAAAAAATTCCAACAATTGAAGCATTACTTGACCACTCCCCCAGTTCTCGCGAAACACGTCGAAGGGGAGCCATTGTTTCTGAATATTGAAGTATCAACGACGGTCGTAAGTGGGATTCTCTTTAAAGAAGAACGCGGCAAGCAAAAACCAATTTTATACATAAGTAAAACCTTACTGGATGCCAAGACACGGTACCATCTAATGGAAAAATTAGCGCCTGTCGTCGTAATGTTAGCACAAAATTTGAGACCATATTTTCAAGTCGCACGCAATCGTAGTCACCTCATTCCCATTGCAAACAATTTTGCACAGTCCTAGTCAATTAGGGAGGTTAGCATAGTGGCCGGTGGAGCTAACTGAATACGATATTGAGTATCGAACGAAAACTTGTGTAAAATCACAAGTACTAGCCGTTTTTTGGTAGAACTCCCCATGGAGGACATGACCAACCAAGAACCGAATTAGACCTGGACTCTCCATGTCGACGGATCTTCGTCCAAAAAAGGCTCAGAAATCGGGGTTTGACTCACATCGCCAACTGGGGAAGTGTTGGAACAATTCTACTGAGTAATTTTTAACGCTTCAAACAACAAAGCGGAGTACAAACTCTCGCAGCAGGCTTGCGGCTAGCTCATAGTCTCAAGATACACAACATCCACGCGTACTGCGATTCTTAACTAGTAGCAAAACAATACAGCGGAAAATACAAAGCAAAGGATGAAAGGATGGATGCATACTTAAAACTCGTCCATGACCTAGATCAAGACTTCAATCAATTCACTCTCACCCGACGCCTTAGAAGCCTTAGCATCAAGCTCAGATCCGCGTCTCAGAAGAGTAATCCCTGTATAATTCATAGAGCACCGCACCCAGGCATCGGCCACCAGTGATCGTAAACTTAATCAGCCCGCAAGATGATGACGTCGACAAAGTTGACATCCTACCCAAAGAAAATTCGGAACGATCAAAATACGGCTGCGACAAACCATGGATGGAAAATGTTGGGGAAAAATAATCCATGAAGAGATAACTCTAGTTTCCAAGCAAGACCCCGACCTTCTGATTCTTGCATGGAGAAATCCATGTTCATATCCTTGTCCCATTCATACCTCTGGCTTCCGGATTCCTGATCAAGTTATTTCTCTTGCCTTAGGATAAATGGAAATCTTCCTTAGTATAAGGTAACGAGCTTAGGCAAGAAGAAATCTTCCTAAATCCGAGAGAAAGAGGGAGTATTCAAATATATGCGACCATCCTTAAGAAAAATGGAAATATTGTATTATCTAAAGATATAATGAATATTTCCAAATCATAAGATAGAGGCACGGACTCTTCTATAAATATAGGTTTCGTATACCTAAAGAGGGAGGTCAACACGTCCATCTACAGAACTCACAAATTATATAGCCGCCAAGTCAAGAATTCACACCTAGAAGGCTATATTCAATGACATGCCTATAACAGGCAAATCCTTGCGATTACCATCAACCAGATAAAGCTCTATGCTCATTGTAGCACGTCTACAACTCTACTTACTGGCTCAGGTCACGATCTTCTGCTTATCAGCAGGAATACTCCTTGCTCACTGTAACATATCAACAAGCTTACTATATGTTCCGGCTATGCACCCTCTATAAAAATGAATCCTATAATTACAGAGCCATATGCTCACAAGGCTATGCGCCCACTAGGCTACGTGCCCACCAGGCTATGTGCCCATCTAGGTTATGCGCCTACAAGAATATGAACTACGAATGGCTTGATCGCTCACTGAAGGGTACGTAGGTAATCCTCACTGAAGGATGAAGCTATAAATCCAAACACCTTCCATGGTTTCACGATCCAGAGCCCAGAAGATACCTTTGGAAGCATGAACCATCAACTACAGAGTAGGAAGACCATGTGTCCTTCACTATAGATAGGAAGCTCCTGCCTAACGATCCATCTCTCTTGCTGCTACCAAGTTATTCATGACATATACTGACTCATACCCATATGGTAGTAATCCTTAAGCAGGATCTCCCGGTTTATCAACAATTAAAGCAGTAGAATGCACTACAACGACATGTATCCTTCTTCCTATCATTTCGTAGAACCGAGCACGAATCACATACATAAAAATACCTTAACAGTTTGGTGCTAGAAGGAGGGGCAGTTTCAAACTACGTGACGATGTGATAGGCGGATGAGACATTACATGTCTTCCGACAAAATCTCTCAACCACAGCCACGTCTCGCTATGGTTGAGTGTTTTATTTTGGAATTTTTATACAAAAAAGAAAGGAGTCCTTCAAGCGTTAGCAACGTCTCGCTACGTCGAAGGTTGAATTTTTGAGTCGATTTTGTGGAGTGAGTTGCGGAATCGTGGGAGTTTTTCCGATATATCATTTCGAAAATACCAAATCCGGAAACAAATAGTTTTGAGTTTTTGGGTGTATACAAGTATACGTATACGTACCCACACCCTCCCTTTTTTACGAGGGGGGACAACTGAGCTCTTCTTGCGATGAACTGCCAACGTACCCTTTGCAGGGATCAAGCCGTCTCGTAGTTCAGTTCTAAACATTGTTTAGTGGTAGTATTTCTTGAGGTGCATTGCATTCCAAGTTCTCGGAATTGTGATATCCTGCATATTCGCGATTTCGTACGAGCCTAGTAGGACAACTTTTATAACTTCGTAGAGATCTACCCAGTTTGTGCCGACTTTTCCAGCGTTCCGTTCGGCGGTGTTCCGAAAAAAATTTTGAAGGACTAGGTCATCTTCTTTGAATCTACGGCTGCGTACGCTAGCGCTATTGTACTTTGCGGCCGCCTATTGATAATTTTGGATTCCTATAAGGGCATGATCCAGGCGTTCTTTGATCAGGGTGAGCTCGTCGAGCAGCATCAGATTGTTTGATTCTTCTTGTTCTGGGAATAACCTTTTGCGTACTCCAGGAAATTCGACCTCCACTGGGATCATGCATTATGCTCCGTACACGGGGCGAATGGGGTTTCTCCCGTTGGACGTCTCGGAGTTGTGCGATGCGACCATAGGACTCCTTTAATTTCTTTGGCCCATCTACCCTTCTTGGCGTCCAAACACTTTTTGAGTCCATCAAGGATAATTTTGTTAGTAGTTTCGGCTTGGTCATTAAATTGCGGGTTCTAGGGGTTGATTTTGTTAGCCGTATGTTCCCTTTTTCACAGAAGGCCTAGAATCTGGTCGAAATGAATTGAGACTTATTGTCTGTTACAATTTCGTATGGGACTCCGTGCCTGCAAACAATGTTTTTCCATACAAAGCTTTCAACTTGAGTGTCCTTAATGCTTGCGTAGGAGTCTACCTCCACCCATTTTGAGAAAAAGTCCGTCAAGACCAGCAAGAATCTTTTTGTTTCGACCTATGCATGGTTCCGACTATATCCATTGACCATCGCATGAACGGCTATGGTGACGAGATTGATGAGAGGTTCTCTGCTGGTTGATGGATAGTAGGGGCGTGCCTTTGGCACTTTACGAATTTCCGCGAAAAGTTCTCGCAATCTTTGATCATTGTTGGCCAATAGTCTTCGTGGCGTTTGATTTTGACTGCAAGAGATCTTCCGCCAGAATGATTTCCGTAGGACCCAGAATGGACTTCTTCCATTATCTTTAGTGCATTTTCTCCTTCTATGCAGGTCATGAGTGGCCCTGAAAATCTCCACTTGTATACTTCTCCGTCAACCAAAACGTATCGCGCGGGTTGGGCTTTAATCTTTCGAGCAGCCCATTTTTCTTCCGGGAGTTTTCCATCGGCAATGTACGCAAGGAATGTCTTCGTCCAAGTTTTTTTGAATCTGTATTCTATCTGCCCGGAATATTGTGTGGCTTGGTCATCGACTTCGCCAGTATCGCCATCAGGAGAGTCGATTAGGTTTATGACAACGGGTGGTCCGATGCTAGGATGCTCTATAAACTCTACGGGAATCACCATGCTTAACCCTGGATCTGAACTGGATGCTAGGGCGGCTAGAGCATCGCCTGAGTGTTTTCGGCCCTCGGGACCCGGGTGAGCGCAAACTGGTCAAAACTTTGAGCTAAATCTTGAACGAGTTTTAAGTAAGCGTCCATTCTCTCGTCTCTTGCTTCGTACTCCATGTTGTATTGGCTTGCCACAAGTTGGGAGTCACAGTAGGCGTAAATGTTGTGTATGTTTAAACCGTGTGCCAATCGTAATCTTGCCAGGGCTTCGTACTCATTTTTGTTTTTTGAGGCATGAAAGATTAGTCGGAAGGCTTGTTCCAGTACTTCCCCCGTTGGTGACATGATTCGGTTTCCAATCCCAGAACCCTGCTTGGATGAGGATCCGTCGACGTTTAGGGTCCACGTCGATTCGGGTTCTCGATTGGTTGTGCATCCCGCGGGGAGTTCCACTAAGAAATCAGCGAGTACTTGTGATTTTGTGCAGGTTTTCGCTCTACACTCGATGCCGTACTCGCTTTGTTCGATTGCCCATTTTGCCAATCTCCCAGATTGAATGGGGCTATGCAATATAGCCCACAGTGCAAATGATGTGAGCACTGCAATCGTATGGGACTAGAAGATGACCTTAGCTTTCGTGCTGACATTACCAGTGCAAGTGCCAGTTTTTCCATCATCGGATAGCGCGTCTCTGCGTCAAGCAGGGTTTCTCTTACGTAGAAAATAGTCTTTTGCTCGCTGCGTTCTTCTCGGATAAGGACGCCGCTCATTGTCGTGGTTGCACTACAGGAAATAAAGGTTTTAATAGCACCCCTAAAGCGCTATCATACGTTAACATAGCTTTGTAGAAAGCTCTCCATTATCGCCCGCGATAATAGGTCTGGTACATTGCATAGCGGTTTTGTTATGTGCTATTGATATTTAATTAGTAAAAGCAATTTGTGTTATGCAATTGTTGTCTTTTATTATAGAGTCACGAAAAATGATATTATAACTTTTTAACTATAGCTGTTTTTTAATTTTACTATAGCAATTTTTAATTACTATTGTAGTTTTCTATCAATAACAATATTTGAATATTTCATTGCATTTTTTATATGTAATTGTTTCATTTCGCTTATGACAAATTTAATTTAATATTTTGATTTTTAAAATAATATAAAATCAAAAAATTGTCAAATAAAAATTTATTCAAATTAATATTCTAATAAAATGAAAATATTCAAAAAAACCAAAAAATATACTCAATTCTCAACTAATTTTCCATGCAAACAAGTATCTACAAAATTAATCCGCAACGATAATTCCATCACAATCATCCCTAATACAAAACTTTCATCATCAGACAATTGCGCTGCATCATCAAATTCTTGTGCGGGTAATGGTTCTCCGACAACGTCCTCCTCTGTCTCGAGTTAATGATATCCTCTCGGTGGTGCTCTCATAACAACATACCAAGGCGAATCTTCATCCTCTCTAGAGTAAAATACCTGTTTCGCTTATGATGGAAGAATGTATGGATCTTGTAAATATAGCGTTTGGTTGACATGAAGATTGACAAGTGTGAAACCATCTTGTTCCTTAACACCGTAGCCTCCGTTCGCCCAATTACACTTGAATAAAGGAATGCTGAACATGTGGTAGTCGAGGAGAATGATCTCTGTTATCACTCCAGAATATGTAACCATGTCGGTTGTATGTCTTGTATCTCTTGCAGAAGATCTACACATGTTGAAAGCTTCGTAAGTGACTCCACTATTCTTAGTCTTTCGTTTGACGGATTCTGTGTGAAATTGGTTCCATTTAATGACAAATACTTTATGGGGTTGAGCAGTAAATCTTGGTCGAAAGGCCAACCACCTCAGCTTTGTAGAATGATCCTTTGAGTTAGAATGTATCTAATAAGGATGTAACTGTGTGAGCTATGTGAACAGAAAAATACACAGATAGTGAAGTTGTGCAAACCTTATTCTTCACCCATTCAGAGAATTGTTGGGTGTGATATTTCCATAACAAAGTTTCATTTGTTGCGCATCGAACATCATTATCTTGCAGGTCTTGTAAATGCATCATGATTTTACAAAGTACAGTGTTATCATACTGATAAAAAGAATTTGTATCCGAGATGGACAATAGAACTTACTCAACATAGGGATCCATAGTTGCCATATTCATCAAAACATATCGATGTGCTATGTCTCTATCTTTCTCTGAAAGAATAAACTCTGTTCCCTTTTGCAGTGGTCGACCTTCAAGAACCATTCCATCAAACTGAATATCTTCATTACAGTTAAGTGCTTCTTCAACTGGTACAAAATTCCTTAGGAACTCCAAACAAAAGGCTATGCATTCTCCAGCTAAGTACCCCTCAGCCATACATGCTTTTGGCCTAGCAAAATTCTTTACATATGCCTTGAGTGTTTTCATGTATCTACAACTCAAAAAATTCATAAATATTCTTTACAAACCTCAGTTGATCGGAAAAACCAGTTGAGGAAATAAACATTTTATATTACGAACAAAATGAAAACAAACCTCTCAAATGGATACATCCAACGAAACCTCCCAAACGTGCCTCTCTTGATAGGTGTATAGGAAGGTGGAACATGATGATCATGGGACTTAAGACTCCCAATCAAAGTAGGGTTAATTGAAACAATGTTTGCAATATTACTGCAGTAGCCGTCAGGGCCTCTGAACGCAAAAAACCTTTCACAAAATATCTTTTTCTCATCCTTACTGAGCCAATAAGATGCTGGAGGCAAGTAGAATCTCTTTCCACATACCTATGTGTGCAGGTTTTTCCGGATTCCAATATCTTCTAAGTCATGTTTCGCTTTGAGGTCATCTTTTGACTTAGCACTTTGCATCAATGTTGACAATAATGCATCAGACAAAATCTTTTCCATGTGCATCACATCGATGTTGTGACGCACCAGCAAATGATAACACATTGAAAACAGTATGATCAGGATAAACATAATATGGCAATCATATCTCAGTCTAACAATAGCTTGTAATACCTTCCAGTACTGTAAATCGAAGAATATTGATTGCTTCTTCCACCTCCATTGATCACTCGTTTCGTCATTCTCTTTGTCTTTAGCCACCTGATCTTCTAACAAGACATTTCTCTTCCTTTTATTTTTCTTTTGTAAATGTCTTCCAAATTTATTCTTGAAGTCCTTTAGTGTTGCAAATATTTCTGCACCGGTTTGAATCTTGTTTGCAGTCCGTTCTCTATTGTATTGTCAAACCATCCTTTCATGCGCCTGTAGTGATGTCCAGGGCTTAGTCGCTTCCTATTCCCCAAATACACATACTTGCGTATCTATTCCACAAACATTGCATGCTTGTTTCCCTTTAACTTTACAACTTGCCAAAGTCCCTAGAGCCGGATAATCGCTAATAGTGCATAACAACATAGCTTTTAGTGTAAACGTCTCTATCAGGAATGAGTCATATACCTGAATCTCCTCACTCCATAATTCTTTTAAGTCATCTATCAATGGTTCTAGATAAACATCAATGTTGTTTCTCGGGGCTGTTGGTCCAGGGATCAACATAGTCAACATGATGTTCTCAGCCTTCATACACTGAGTTGGTGGCAAGTTGTAGGTTACTAAAAACACTAGCCATGTACTATACTTTGTATTCTGGATAGAGAAAGGGTTCATCCCATATGTTGAAAGACCGAGTCGAAGGTTTCTTGCTTCACTAGCAAATTCTAGCCACTTATTATTCACTTTAGCGAAGATAACAAGTCAAAAAAATGCCGCATTATACCATCTTCAGTGGTAGGCCTGGGCGTTCGGTCCCCCCATCGGGTTCGGTTCGGTGTAAACGGATTTTCGGGTTTTCGGTTCTTAGCATATAAGTCCCATTCGGTTATTTTAGAATTTTGGTACGGTGTCGGTTCGGAACTAAACGGGTTCGGATCGGTACGGTTGTAAAATTTAAAATCCGCTTAAACCCGAAATTAAAATGGATTCGGTTCGGTTTCGGTTATTAGGGTAAAAAAATAACAAAAAAAAATCGAAATAAACCAAATATAACCAAATGTAACCATTCATACTCGAAAATAACCATACATATCCGAAACACATATAGCATAAGTTCAACACACCAAAACAAAATAGCTTATCTAAGCTATGATCCGAAAAGCACACTTAAGAAAATCAACTAACATTCAATTTATAAACATAAAACAAGATTCTTGAATAGGTAAAAGCAATGAACTTTTATTCTCAAGCCACACGCCTCAAAATGCTTACTCTTCTTGTTGAATTGTTGTGTCCCCATACTCTGAAAAGAGAGTAAGAAACGATTATGAAACACTCAAACTAGTACAAAAGATTGAAGACTTGAATTTTTAAATATTACCTCTTTCAAGTTTGTCCACTTCTTCAAGATCAGCAAGTATCTGCGCATTTGAAAGCACTCTTGACTCCATCTGTAGGTCTTGCTTCATCCACTGCTCGGTACACATTAGAACCTCAACCATGTAATGTGTTAGACAACTCCTATGTGGTTCAAGAAGCCTACCACTAGTGCTAAAAGCACTCTCTGAAGCAACAGATGAGACTTGTAAGGCTAACACATCCCGAGCAATCACAGACATGATAGGAAACTTAGACGTGTTCTTTCTCCACCATGAGAGTACATCATACTCCATTCCAATCATCGGGTCAGGGGTTTCCACAGATTCTCTAAGGTAAGTTTCCAACTCATCCTTCTTTTCCCTAACTCCTATTTCGTTTAGTTTCTGCTTGTACCTAACATCTATCCTCTTGTAACCCACATAATCGTCAACAAGCTCCATCCTCTCAATACACTGGTCCCTTGACTGACTCTGAGCTTGATCAGTTGACTGAGATGACTGGTCATTTGGATCAACACTGCCTCCATGTCTTGCACTGTACTCCTTGAACAAACTTCTCAAGAGACTGATCAACGACTCAGACATCTCCTTATACTCAATGCTATCTAACCCATATAACTCCTCAAAACACATCTTTGCAAGCTCCAACTTATTGCTAGGATCGAACACAGTAGCCACAATTAACATCATATTAATGTTCTTCACACCATCCCAGTATTTGTCAAACTTTTTGAGCATCTCAGTCGCCTTAGACTTCAAATCTGGATCGTAGCTGCTAGAGAGTCCTTTCAGATTGGTCGCGATAGTTACTATCTCACCATAGCACCTATGCGAATTGAGTGAAGTTGAAGCTGAAACCACCAACGTTGAGTTGTAGAAAATCATAAGAAACCGACACAACTTATCAATGGCATTCCAATCCCTTAGCTGAGGAGGTCCTATCCTTTTTTCTCCATTCTCAAGCTCATAGAAGTGATCATTGTAGAGCTTGTCTTCTGTCTCCATTTTATCGAAGGCCACCTTGAACTTTTGAGCTGTTGTCAACATTAGATAGGTTGAATTCCACCTTGTCTTCACATCAAGTGGCAAACTTCCTCTTGTAATCTTTCCCGAATCAACTTTCAGCTCAAAAGATCTCAACCTGTTAGTATGTGATCTAACATAGGAGATAGCATTACGGATAGCCACCACATTCTGATCTATTTCAGCCATTCCATCTCTAACTATCAAGTTAATTATATGGGCACTACATCTCATGTGTAAAAACTCCCCATCTAACACAAAAGCTTGATCTGAACCTAAAGCAAAAGTACCCTGAAACTTCCTCAAAGCAGAACTATTGGCAGTAGCGTTATCTACAGTTATGCAGAAAACCTTATCTATTCCCCATTCAGCCAAACACTCTAGAAGAACAGATGCTATAGTCTGACCTTTGTGATCCGTGATGTGTTTGAATCCTATGATCAGCTTCTTCAAACGCCAAGAAACATCAATGAAGTGCACTGTGATGACCATATAACTCGCACCTGTATAAAATGAACAATTAATCCTATGGTCAACTTCGGATAAAGAATAAAATGATGTTTAGTTAATAAAAGATTATATATAACCTGTAGTTTGTGAAACCCAAATGTCTGTTGTCAGAGATACTCGTTGTTTGTTACACAAAAACCATTTCTTGAGTGCATCTTTCCTTTCCACGTACATCTTGACTATGTCTTTAGTCGAGGTTCTTCTTGAATGAGGAGTGAACACGGTTGTCTACAAACATCAAACAGACGATATTAGTTACAACAAATGATAAAGCCAGAAACATACTAAAAAGAGGATTAGAGAATTTACCTTGTCTACGAAATATTTCCATGCTACACTTTCAACAAATGATAAAGGCAATTGCCCTAACACAAGCATCTGATTTGTGGCTTCTCTAAACTGGCCTTCAGTCACCTTTGCCTTTTTAAGTTTCCCATCATCATCAATAACGGGTTGTTTATTTTTTTGTCCAGCTGACCAAGCAAGATGGTTCTTGCATACTTCAAGATGTTTCTTCAAATTTGATGTCCCTGAGGTTGTGAGACACGAGAATGTGTTTTGGCAGTGGTTGCATACACACTTGTCTCGATCTTCTTTAGTTCTTGTGTAATGCTCCCAAACTTCTGATCTTGTAGGGAGAATACGCCTCAATTTGCTCGGATTAGATGATGCTCCACTAGTTGGCGGAGTTTCTTTCCTCTTATCGCCACTATACGGTGTTTGAATTTCTCCTTCATCATCTTTGTTATCGGTTTCTCGGTCAAGAGATGATGTTGAGTCCATCTGCAAAAAGAACATAAACGAAACACACAATATCAACTTAGTAGTAGTACACATGCAAACCGCTTAAGGCGTCTGATCAAACTCTGATTTGACTCTAATCGAATCGGAACAAAGAACAACAGGAGTCAGAGAAAGAGATAGATAATACCTGCGATTTGACTCTTGAATGGTTAGATGAAGCACAAGATGGAGACGATAGGTGATTTATAGTAGCCAGTTTGAGCTGCTTAATAATGAAAATCAACAATCGAGGAAGCTTTTCGTAACTAGGGTTCGTCGCTTCGTCGTCTTTCGCCGTAAAGAAACCCAAGAACCGAAGAGATTTTTTATATATGTGTAAATGAATGTATGTATACATGAGACAAGTTATAAATGCTCGGTTTAGTCAGTTACCTTCTTTGGATATCGGTTTATAACCGACCCGACCCATAGTCCAAATCGTTGGGCCTTAAAACCCATTCGGTATTTTGAACGGATCCATTACCGATCTGGACCCACTAGTTCGGTTCGGCTTAAGGTGTGGGCTTCGGGTTCAGTATAATACGCCCAGGCCTATTCAGTGGCATTGTTGGCATGCCAACGCAAATCCACAGCCATCCTTGATGATCTAAACATCCTCTTGAATTTCTCCTTGATCGGAAAATGCCTTAGGACCTTCGCTGGAATTCCTTTCTTTTCTTCATTACTGTGCTTATCAATTTCCCATCTATAAGCACTACATCTTGGGTAGTTTTCCATTTTATCATATTGATTCCTATAGAGAATACAATCGTTATTGCACGCATGAATCATATCGCAGCCAAACCCAAAAATCTTCAAGAACTTCTTAATCGAATCTGTCGAATTTGGTAATACATTTCCTTCCGGTAGCATGTCATGTAATGTCGACAGTAGCTGATCAAAGTAAGTATCTGACATTCCACTATTTACTTTGATGTGTTAAAGGGCCATGATAGCAGAAACTTTGGTGTGCTTGCTACATGTCAAGTACAATGGAGTTTCAACATCTCTCAACTTCTTCCTAAACTCAAAGTCTTCATCAGGTTCACAATGTACAGGTTCTCCTCCAATGTGATCAGATGGCGGTTCAATGTCTTCACCATCAAAATAAGTCATCCTTAGCAAACCATAAGCCTCGGATTGAGGGACACTATCAGTCATATCATACCTTCTTTCACCATGTAAACTCCAACAAGAACTCCTCATGTACTTCTTATCCATACCCTTGATCACAAGATGCTCCGTTACTTTGTCTAAAACTTAATGGGAAAGGTTTCTGCAGTGAGTACAGGGACATAATATTTCTGTCAGATCTCCTAACCTCCTCGCTGATGCAGTAACAAAATGTGTTGCTCCTTCCAAATATTCGAGGCTAGCCCTATATAATTGGAAAATTTATCAGAATCAGAACTAAAATTTTGAACATAAGAAGAACTCCTCATGAGCTAAAGTTTTGAACAAAAGAAGAGATTACTACCTTGGAAGTCAAACCCATGTTTTTCCATATCAGAACAATATAATTTTGAGGGATATCGATTGAAACATTCGATTTTTGAAGGATATTGATTGGAACTAAACCCTAGATTTTAGATTCATATTGCAGAAGGAGATTGAACTAAGATTTTCGATGGAGATGGAAAGAAGAAGATTGAAAGATAATTAAAAAAAGATCAGATCCATGGCTTGTATGAAGGCACGTCATCTATATGCGCCCTGCCCTTTCTTCTTATTGGTTGAATGAAACTCACTATATTAATTCAATTATAATCAGATTTGGGGGTGTTATTTTTAAATTACGAAAATATGTTATAAACACAATTTAAAATTTTATACTTAATTATAATTAATTGCAAATTTTAATAAATTTTAGTGTTAATATATTTATAAAATATTATTGTATGTATTATATAATATACATTGAGTTGCGGTTCACCCCATATGGAGAGAACGAAATGGTCGACGACACGGGGAGACTCTAAACTCACAAAGTTTTCTGATCCGAACAATCAACAAGGGCGTACGAAATAGAGTTTCATCTTTACGAGCTATGGGTGATAGAAGATCCGACACTTGCATGGAGAAATGGTTTGAGAGTAGATGATGATTATGTAGAGTTAATGATTTTCTTTTCACAAAATCCTTGAAACAAAACGTTAGCACAAAGTTGTGAAAAACGATTTTTCAATAATTTTACATATTTTTCAAAAATATATATAGACATTGAGTTGAATCCTTAAACCATAAACCCTAAATAAACCCCAAACCATATGAATCCCTAAATAAACCCTAAACTCTAAATTTGTTACAATAGGGTATAAATTTTTATAGACCACTTATTTTTATACAATTTGGATATTCATTTGTAAACCATTAAAAAGCATAAAAATATGACCATAAATATGTCAAGCCTAGACAATCTTTTTATAAATGTCTTAACAACCAAACAAAATATGTCAAGCATACACGATAAATATGTCTTAACAACTAAAAGAGTACAATCAAAAATACACTTTGTTTTCAAACATACACAATCTTATCATTTGGCCAAGCCACTGTGATGCCCACAGCATCTGATATGTCTTTGAGAAAAGAATTTGGTCTCCATAGAGCTGCATCTTCAATCAAGGCCACTTCAACCCAGACCCGACTTGCATTGGGACCTAACGGGACGTGATGGACAACACTTAAGAGATCAGTACAACTTACTCTGCCTTCTGCGACTATTCGTCCTAAGTTGTTATGGTCCAACAAGATGCACTTCTGTCTTAGACCTGATCTAGTGGAACTAGTGCTGCCACTTGGACTCTACAAGCACAACAAATAAAATGTTGTAACATAATTTACAAAAGAGAATAAGATTGTAAATTTACCAATGAAGGCCTTCTAACAGTAGTTTCGACTTGATCTTCAAGAACTTTAATTACTGATACATTATGAAGCGGCCACACAATCTTTTCATTAACAGCATCACTCATTGTTGTTATGTCAGTTGTTGGCCTCCATAGAAAAGCTTTTCCATTAATCACCTTAGCAATTCTCATAATTACAGCATTCGGACCGAAAGGAAGATTGTTGACCATCTCATATGGGTCAGTCGAACCCATAAAACCTTCAGCGACTACCTCGACGCCCTTAATCCAATAGTAGATTTTGCACCTTTCAAGATCATCTACAGTAGTACACTATATTGATAATGCATATGGTTAGTGATCATGTTGAATTTTAATATACAAACCTAAGTATACCCGCTAATGGAATTACCTTTGATCCTAACACATCCGAGGAAACTGGATGGTTGTTCGATGCACTATCTAGTATCAGTTTATCAATTGGCCATGAAATTTTTCATCCCACTGCTTACCGAAGATTACGCACATTTGTAGTTGGCCTCTAAACAAATGCCTTCAGATTTGATACCGACTTTACAACAACCGCCGCCGCGTTAAGACCAATCGGAATACGAACAATCTTGTATGTAGGTTCAACAGAGTAGAATTCTATTTCAGCGACAACAAAATCTTTTGACTCACACCAATCAAGTATTTGAACTCTAGTTCCTACTTTGTATTCATAACTAGCCTCAGATGGAGAAACACAATCATCACTTTTTCTGTCAAGAAATAAAATGAATCAAAGATTTTATATCACTTAAGCAAATTCTAATATTATAAGTAGTAAAAGACTTAAGAAAATTCACCTTATTTCCAGCTAAGTCACGGACCAGATTCTTCAAGTTTTTAATCTTGTTTTCCAAGTCTGCAAGTTTGGAGTCTCTATCTGACAAGAATGCTAGCTTCGTAGCTGTAATTCCTCTTCCCAACCCTCTGAATCGTCCAGGTTTGTCTACTCCCAACACTTGAATAACAACTTCCTCTTTTATATTAACACTGGATGTGGAGTCCATTTGACTGTCAAGTGAAATTATTTTTTCCTGAGACAAAACACAATATAAGTTATAGTCCTTTTCAATACCAGAAATAGTAACTTATTAAATCAGATATTGAAATCTTACAAAGGTTTCAGCAAACTCAGGTCTAACAGGTCTACCATCGGCGTGAGTGTGTCATGCTATCCAGACCTTGCTCCGGCTAATCTTATTAGGGTATGCACTCTCTTTTTTCTACAAGGGATATATTGTTGTAGTTATCAGTTTGTTCTATCATTAGATCTAATATAATTACATATTGTTACTTACCATTCACAAGCTAGACGATTCATTCATCTACGACTAGTGGTGTGTGGAATCTGAGTCTTCTTAAGTGCTCTGTACCTGTCACTTTTTGCCTAGAATATCATTAAATCAAATTTCATCAATCATATCTCTAAATTAAACACTTAAAAACCAAATGCTTTGTATATTTCACCTTGAATACTGAGGAAGTCTTACTCTTAACCCAAGAGCTCCAAACTTGAACAGATTGAATGTTGCTTGGTTTTAGAGCTACTCTCTATGTGTTACTTTTTGCATCTCGCAGTTGTGATACAAGCCTTGACTTTCCAGATCTCCACAAACAACCCATTTGTTTGAAGACTGAATCTTTTTGCCACTTTTCTTTCAAATCAAACCTCGCCTGCAGTAATGTATGCAAACATCACACATTATAATCCTTACAAAGACATATATACAATAGACTTAAGTGCATATATATACCTGAATTTTCACCTAGAGTGTGTACTTTGTCTGCTTATCAATATTCCTCCAATCATCAAGAAGTACAGTCACGTGTTCGCGTACAAGAGGTCCAAGAAACGATAACAGTGTAACTGATCCAGGACCTACATGTTCGCCAAGCTCAGTGAATGACACTGAAACCTTCTCTTGGAGATCCTTGGCCACTTTACGCATCTTTGTGGGTCCTTTTTTCTTCTTTTGTTTTCCATCAAATGGCGGTGCTTCTGCTCCTTCAGTTACAGCTTCTGAAATGCCATTCTCAGCTTCTGAAATGCCATTATCAGCTTCTGAAATGCCATTCTCAGCTTCTGACGGCTGAGAAGGTTCTTGAGTAACTCTATTCTCAGCTTTTGTAGGCTGAGAATGTTTTTCAGCAATGCCATTCTCAGCTTCTGTAGGCTGAGAAGGTTCTTCAGCAATGTCATTCTCATCTTCTTTAGAATGAGGAAGAGTTTCATCCTCTTCAATTTATACCTCTGGAACTTCATCACCTACATCTTTTCCCACTGCAACTTCATCACCATCCTCCTCATGAAATTGAGGAACTTCTTTCTGAATAACATCTTGAGACGGTTGCCTTCTCAGTCTGATCAGCCTTCTCTTCTTCGACAACACCACCATCTTCCGGTGTTACATCTTCTACCTCATCATCTAAGGGTGCAACATCTTCTATCTAATCATCTACTGGTGTTACATCTTCTACCTCATCATCTTGAGTTTTCTTGATTCTACTACTTCTTCTCGTTCGTGTTAGAACTAAATTCTTTTTGGGGAAGCCATTTTATTTCCTTGTGTTTTCTTCACTTTCAATGTTGTTGCAGAAGCAACTTTCGGAGTTAGATTTTGTACCTCCAAGCCTTGATTACGTCTACTCCGACGAGAACCAGCTCGACCTCCTCCTCTTGTCTTTCCCATTTCTGAAACTGATAAACAAAGAACAGATTCAATCAAAGTAAAATCAAAACTCAAAATCAAAATCAAAATCGAAACCGAACATCACAAACTTGGACATGCATGTTCACACAAAATTAGAATAGAAACTTGAGAAAGATAAATGGAATATCGAGACAGAGATCGAAGAACAAGACATTCATAGAAGACTATTCGAGGGTAAACAGAAGACGAACCTGAGATTGAAAGAAGACGATTCCGAAATTGATGATTCCGAAAGGGATGAACGAAGAACACCCAAATATTTTTGGGAGATAAATGCATAGATGGATTATCTTGTTTTAATGAAAATGTAATTTAGGGGTCAATTCTTTTGTTTGGTCAAAGATATTTTCTTTCCCAAAAATTTTTATTTCGTGGGTTAATAAAAATAATAAGCAGTCCAGGATACTATAACGATTATTCTTTCTCAGTGCTATAATACAAAAAAATAAAATCCCAAAGAAATAGGCGCTTGCAAATTTCATTTTGCCACTCCAGATATAATAACGTTTTAGTTAGAGAAACGCTATTATATTTTGAGCCACCAACATACAATAGCACAAATTTCTTCTGTGCTATATTACATTGCTATTAAAACCCTTATTTCTTGTAGTGACCGATTTTGACCCCAACATTAACCTAATTAAATAAATACTTCAGCTTTTTGCTAAGTTCGGTTTAAAACCGAACCATCAACTCTACAAACCTCGGTGAAGTAGATATTAGGTTATCCTCAAATGGAAAGTTATCGAAAAGTTACTGAAGATGACATGCTAGGCAAAGAATCCGAGAAAACCTTGCATTTACGTCTACATTTTGCAAAAACAAAACCCGGAAATTTTTGTAATAGAAAATCTGAAATTAAGAAGTAAAAATAAGAAGCTCATATATGTTCCAGACGAGAAAATTAGCATTATCTTGATAATAATTTCAAAATAATTCTACTAATTAAAGATTAATAGTGGAATTAACTGATTTTTCTACCATGGAGAGAACAAAACAGCAACAACACTCGCTATATTTTTACACCAATTTCTTATATTAAATTAAATGTTCAATGGATTAAAATGATTATAACAGAAATAAAATCAGTGGCAAGATAATAAAAGAAGAACACAACAAAATGATGAAAACAGATGTGGCAAAGGAGAGGCGAGACCCGTATTAAAGCTTCACTTGAAATCCTAAATCTCCTGCTCAAAAGAACCCATTAAAGTCAAATCAATACTAATGTTGAAATACCTAATTGATGCGGTTTGATAGCAGTTGATAACCGTCTCTGAATATGCTCGGTTGTTGGCTGTCAAGAGTTTAGGAGACTCCAGAACTGTAGCGAAGAGGCCTTAACTGCCTAGACTTGGAAATAACCTTCTGGTAGGAACTAGTTGGTGATTCAAAGTGTATGAGACCATGAAATCATAGAGCACAAAAACTCTGAAATTAAGGTTAAAACACATATTAGGAGACAAGGTCTAGGCCCATAAAAGTCTAATGTGATGTGGTGGCTGAATTGTTTTTGAACAAAATAATAGGCCAAGCCCAACCAATATCAGCCATGTGCAAATTTAGAAGTTGAATCGAGGTGATCTAGAGAGAATGGGAAGCAGTGGGAGGGGTGTACCAGCGTTAGGGGAGCTACGGTACTCGATTGGAGATGAATGACGTATTAGAATTTACCCAGAAATGGTGTGTGGAGGGAATGTTGTGCAGATGGCAGAAGAGCTTCAGCGACCGCCGGCGGGTCGGAAAGGATGCAACAATACGAAGGAGATATAGCTTTTAGAGCACACTGAGCGTCTGAATAAGATGACTTTTTTATTAATGTTTAGAAACTTCTCTCTTAACTAAACACTCAAAATCTTCTTGTATTCTTCTTATCAAAGTCACAACTCAACTATGATATTAATAGGAATGTTAACACTTCCTTTGCTACTCCTATTCCTATTGCTAGTAGAAAATTTATTTTTCTTATTCTTAATACAAATAGATAATTTTCTTTTATGTCTATCTTTATCCTTAACCTAATTGTTAAGAATATCTTAGACTTCAAGCTATTGAAGCTTATCCAACATTCATCATCTTAAGTGACATCCTATCTTTGGACATGTCTTTGTATTCCTATCAAGTTTCTCATTCCATTGAACTTGATTTGTGCCAACGCCTTAGTCAAGATATTCGCCTTATGTTCGGTTTCCGGCTCATGCTCCAAGTTAACAAGTTCTTTTTTAATGAACTCGTATGAAATGGTAACGTTTATGTATGTGTTTCCTTTTACAATGAAACAGGGGGTTCTTTGTTAGTGTGATTGCTGACTTGTTGTTGATCTTGATTAGGACTTGCTCCGTCTTCCATCCCATGATCTCATTCAAATGTCTTGAAGCTAAATCGCTTGTCATGCCGCTTCTGTTGCTGCCATGAATCTGCCTCACATGATGACAAAATTCCGTGCCCTGTTTTTGAAAACACCAATTAATGGGCGATGTTCCAAAAAAGAATATGTGACTTGTAGTACTCCTTCCATCGTATTGATCAAAGTTGTGACTACTATCACTAAACCCAACAATTTTCTTTGATCCTCTATAACTGAATTTTAATCCAAAAGCCAGTGTTCCCTTGAGATATCAAAGGATATGTTTCTCACTATCACCATGTGATGTGCGAGGACTTTGCATATATCTTCTAGCAACTCCAACCGAGAATGCCAAGTCTGGTCGCGTATGGAATAAATATCTTAAGCATCATATGTTTCTTCTATAACAAATAGGATCTACCTCTTCTTCTTCTACATGCCTTTGATACTTTCAGTCCAAATACTATAAGAACTTTGGTCGCGTTACAATCTTTTAGAGCAGCTTCGCTTAAGATCCTTCTTGCATAAGCTTCTTGTTTGATCTTGATTCCATATTCTCTTTGATGGATTTCAATGCCGAGAAAATAAGTAAGTTTCCCAGATATAACATCTCAAATTTAGATGTCATTCCCACCTTAAAATCGCTTATACTTTAAATTATTGGTGGTTATGAATAAATCATCTACATAAATAACAATAAGCAGGAGGTTTCCTCCTTCTTCGTGGCAGTGCATGGATGTCTCCTTTGAGCATTTTTTTTTTTTGAATTTCATTGCTTTTAGGATTTGATAAATGGCTTTTATTTCTTTAGTATTTTATTATAGCCTGAAAAGTGAATAATAGACTATATAGTCAAATATTGGCTATCGAAGAAAGCGAATCGTCCTTGAAGTGATGGCAGAATATTTATATCAGTTTCCTCCTCGGTTCTATTTAATTAAAGGAAGTAGCGTTAGTGTATAGCTGTGTATTTGACCATTGGGAACCAATCTTTACTTCGTGAATTTCTTAGAACTTTTTAATTTGAGTTTAACGATTAACAATACGGCAGTAATTGATTTTAATATTTTCGTTGATCTCATATGCATTACAACCCAATACAGCCTTGCATTCATTAAAATATATCGATAAGATCAAACCTTTAGCTCCGACTATAAAAGCCAACTTATATTTAAAAAAACTTTACGTAAAGTAGAATTCGTTATTAGTGAACCTCAATATGACAAAACACGTATAACATTCGGAGTTGGTCCAAGAGATTCGTATTTCATCCTTCCAATTTTTTTAACACAATTTCATCCTTCCAATTATATTATTAATTACTACATTAGTAATAATTATACTATTAGTTTCCGGATAATTGTTCCTAGAATAAATATTGCGTCGGTCGGTCGCTTTTTTGTTTTTTTTTGTAAACTCTCTTTGGGTTTCTTCTCAAAATGCGTTTTAATTAACAAAATGTCTAAGCTTTTTAAACTAACATGTACTTATCTAATGACGTAAACGAACATTAAGACAAGCCTACTAGGAGTCAAATGCTTAAAAAGAAAATTATTTTCGCAGTTATCAATTTTGGAAGCTACCTTGCATTACACATAACTTTACATATATTAAGTTAGCATTAAGAACAACTGTCATTCCTCAAAATTTAGCGAAAAAAAAAAAACAACTGTCATTCCATGGCTTGAATTCTTTAAAGCTAAATTAGCTATATACTATACTTGACAACGACTTACTTTTACTTCTTGATTTTGCTAAAGAACTAGTTTTTCGACGTTATATAAATTAAGCATATAGGTATAGCCATGTACTAGGGGAAAATAGCTAACTCCTCCATGAATTAATTGTTCCCGGTGTTTTTATACACGAACTTTTAGCCTATGCCGAAATCCACATAAACAATTTTGTTATTTGAATTTCATAAACAAACTTTTAGCTTATGCCGAAATTCACACGAACAACTCTCTTTTTGGAATTTCATACACAAACTATCAATTTTAAAATAATTGCCACAAAACTATAAACAGTGTTAGAGCATCTTTAGTGACAAATCTCTCTAATTGAATACCTAATATTAGTTTCTTAATATTTGTAAATGTAATTTAATTTTTAACCAATAAATATAATTTGTTATGCAATTAAAATTAATGTTTTCTAAGAAGATGTACCTGTAAAAAATTGACACTTGAAGAAGAGTATCTCAAAATAAACTTGATCATTTTTTTATAAACGACGTTCTTCCTACTTACTACCTTCTTTTTTTAACTTTAATTTTTTCTGTTAATATTTTCTTCAGATACGTACCTCAAAAATCAACTGATGAGAATGCCCTTAGTATCTTTTAACATGGAGAATCGGTATAGTTTGAGTTAAATAAAATGAATACAGCGTCGTTTTGTTTCACGGCACGTACCAACAACATCGTTATGGCTTATTTTAGATCCTTTTAAGCTTTCTAATGTGATATCTTTTGGATTAGAAAACGAATACAATGTCGTTGATCTGTGTGGTGAAACCAAAGATGAAAACCTAATTCGCAATTTAAGAAGAAGAACAAAATGTCCTTGTTCGCTATTTTGTTAATGAGAAATTACACTAAAGCGATGTCGTATTCGTTTTATTTAAATCCAAATTAAAACGGCTCTCCACTTGTTAATGTATACTGTCACTATTCATGGTTTTATGGCAATTAGTATAAAAATGATAATTTGTATATAAATTAAAAAATGGAGTTGTTCGTGTGGGTTTCGGTATAAGCTAAAAGTTCGTGTATAAAATTCCAAAAAAACAAAGTTATTTATGTGGATTTTGGCATGAACCAAAAATTCATGTATGAAAAAAACGGGAGCAATTAGTTTATGGGGGAATCAGCCATTTTCCTCGTGTACTAGACAAATGTAACTTTTATATATACCTCTATTATCAGTTTAGAAACCGTTCTAAAACACCTTAAACCATCTTTGTATTTGTCTCCATGATAACGTATAGAGATAAATCTATTTCAATGTATCTTTATTTTTCTCTAAAATATAAATTATTATTCATGTCTGTTTCACAGAGATAATTTTTAGTGTTTTCACACATATTAATAAAAACACATTAAATAACTATAATAAATGTATTGTTTTATGTAATTTTCAATTTTTAACACTCCCTCTGTTTCTAAATAAGTGTCACTTAGACACATTTTACACATATACAAAAATAAATAAATATACTAATATGCCTTTATTTAATGTATATTTATTTAAATAAAAATAATTATTAAAAGCATCTATTGGCTAGTTAAAAGGATAAGAATAAGATTATATGGGAAAAATTGCATTGAAAATGTAATGTAACACTTTTTGAAACAAGAAAAAAATAGTAGAATGACACTTATTTAGAAACAGAGGAAGTAATTTTTAGTCAATAGTAACCCAAAAAAGTCAATTAATTTTTTTGAAGTTTATAATATTTCATAGAAAACACAAAAAGTCTATATTTGTAAAACATTTTTCTAGAATATTTATCTTAATGAAACAGAGGGAGTATTGTTTATGTATTTAGGTGAAAAATATCATTTTTTATATTTAGTCTAAATTTATTTATTTTAAGTGCAATGGAATTAATTCCATATTTTTTATTAAACTCTTCTATTCTAGAAAATAATTCTATAAAGGAACTCTATTAGGTATTAAAAACAACTTTAGAGGAACCCACTAAATTTATCAAAAAAAAAATACAAATAATATAAATTCATTTTTCTTAACTTTTTAAGTATTGGCATACTGTATTTGATTGTTATATGTAGAATGGGGATTCCAAGATTTTAAAAAAAAAATCATGAAGGTGCTCTTTATTGTCTCTCATTTTTTTCAATTATTCTCTTTATTTTTAATGGCAAGAGACTCTTTGAGAGCTCATGTGATTTGATCGATTGCCGACGAAATCCGAAAGGTACCGTTGACATATACAATGTCGACATATCGAATTAAACTAAAGATAACAAAAAGATTTACCGATTCACAAGCAATTTTTCAACGTAAAGAAAACAAAATATAACAAAAAGATTTACCAATTCCGGTTAATATCAGATCAATTAGATATTAAAAAAAAAACATCATCATCACAAACCAACACAGTTCCTCGCAGTCGTAACACCACCGTCAACGACAAGGTTATGTCCATTAACATACTTTGACTCATCACTCGCCAAATATAACGCAGCTTCAGCTATATCCGTCGCTCTCAATGTCTCTCCTTTCAAATTAGCCAAACTCCTCACGAACTCCTCCATCTCCTCCACATCATCACCATCTTCCATGTCACCACATGGTCCACATCTACTAGTCTCCCTCCACGCGTTCACCAGCATGGACGTGGCTACTCCAAACGGCGATATGCAGTTAACTCTAATCCCATACTTACCAAGCTCACATGCTGCGTTCTTGGTGAGTCCAACGATCGCATGCTTCGACGCCGTGTAAGCATGTGGGCCCATTCCACCCATCACGCCGGCCACACTAGCCGTAGAGATTATGCAACCCCTAAACCCTCTTTTGATCATGGCACGTGCCGCGTGTTTCATGCCGAGCCCTGCGCCTCGCACGTTCACACGCATCACTTGGTCGAACTCTTCAGCGTTGAAGTCTAATATGCTTTTGTGTTTCTTCTGGTCGCCCAGAACTCCTGCGTTGTTGAATAGCACGTCAAGCCGACCGTGACGTGCGATGGTCACGTTCACTAGGTTTTCCACGTCAGCTTCGACCGAGACATCGCAGCTTACGAAGGCTACTTGGGATGATGAGAGCGATTTAGCTAGGGAAGAGCCAGCTGTGGCATCCACGTCACCGATCACTACCTTGGCACCGTGTCTCGCGAAAAGCTTGACGGTCGCTTTGCCGATCCCATGTGCGCCTCCAGTTATGATGGCTACTTTTCCTTCCAACCTATATAGTATATACATTATCAGCAAATTTTATTTTGAGATATCAACTTCCGTCTTTGTTCCAAATTTAATTTTTTGTGATTAAATTCCCGTTTTCGGTATTCTAGATAGAAATTAATATGTTTTTATACTAATGAATAAGAAAAAAGTCTTATCTGATATTTGTGTTCAAACTTTTGATTTTTTTTTTAAGACAGAAAAAATAATGTATTCATATGTATATATAAATTTCTACCTTTTATGTAATAAAGGTGAATTCGTCTCCTCCATGATGGTGTCATGGAGGGATTGAAAAGTCTGCTCAGAGATCACTTGGGCTGGCATGGCGGATTTTTAGTGAGAGAGTTTAATTTAGAGAGGGAGAATTTGTAGTTAGCGTTGAAATGAATGGTGGTAGATACATAGATTTACCTCTATTTATACAAGTGTGTATGTGTACGAAAGATAAGTTCCCAACCAGTGACATCCAATCATGCTCCAGTTTTGGAATCGTTCTAAATAATTATTTAGTATGCTTAAAAGCTAACAGATAGGAAAGACAACAAAATATATATATTTATATATTGGATGGATGTTTCTAAATTATAGAAACTAAAATGATTAAGACTTAAGAGAGACTAATAAACTTATTTGGGTCAACTGGATCTACTTGTAAATCTCTGTATAAGACAAAATTAATCGCAACCATCTAGAAACTAATTAATGCAGAATAATTTTGGAGTGTATCAATGATGATCTGATATCAGATTTAATGTCAGAAAATTCAATAACAAAATACAGTAGTAATTAGATTTGGGATCTAGCCAATATTTAGTATGCTGGCAATGTGAAGCCATAGTTAGTTATATACGAGATATATTTTGTATTAACTACCTGAACCCTCACCAACCACATAGAAAGGTCGAGGTATATACTTAAGTGTTACCGTAAACACACAATAAAATATTTTTATGTGCTTTCATGAAAGTTGCTATCTTCAAAATACTCCATTCATCAAATACACGTTTTAAAACTTTTAGTGGTTGTATGTTGGGAGATAGTGATATATAGAGCAAGTGACCCTAGAAAAAAAGAAAAAAAAATCTCAAAAACAGAGTGACCCTAGAAAATGGACATCATTTTCTTGGCGGATCAGAGTCATCAAACAACTAAATAGTTAGGTAGACTGTACGCAACACAAGTTTTGAATGTTAAAAAAAAAACATAACTTTTAAAAATCCTATTGGTTCTCTGGATGTGAAGATCGGTTGTGAGATTCGAGTGACTGGTAGTGATAGTGTGGCAACATTACGGTAGTGTTAGACTGTATTCAAGAAAGTGTTAGGCGCTAAGTAGACGGTAATTCAATGTCTATCGTTTTTTTTTCCTTTTGTCGTCGAAAAGTTCTTCTATTATTGAGATTAGAAATGATCTAGGCAATCAGATCAGAATAGAACAACCAATAAAATAGAGCGTTCTATAGAAATACCTAGCAGTCCTAGCTAATGAATCTGAAATTTGGTTTTGCGTTCTTAGAACATGGATAATTTTGAAGTCCGAGAAGCAAGTCTTCAGTGTCTCTATCTTCTCCAGCTCTGTTGTAAATCTTGACCAGGCATGGGGTTCCTTGATCATGGCGATCAAATCCTTGCATTCCATACCAAAGCTCTGGCATGTCGAATGCTGAAGCATATTCTCCATCGCCAACCTAGCGCTTCCAACTCAGAATGCAGAGCGGAATCTTTGTGAATGCAATTCAGTGTATCCATAAATCCAAACTTTCTCAACCTATCCATCTATATCCATCCACATCCACTAAACTGAGTTGTAGGTGTCCATGATCCATCTATCATGCAGATATTCCGCAAGCTTAAGACTTGAGGTTCTCGAGTACTATGATCTAGTGGGGCTGGTGATTCTTTATCATTTGCATTGAACCATGCTTGACACTCACGTTCATCATAGAGGACTAGCTCGAAAAGATCTCTGCCTATTCTCCTAAAGAGTTTATCGTTTCTGGCATTCTATATGTACAAGATTATCCACGGATAAGGATCCCTGTCTAATTCTGGTTCGACAATGTGTTTTTTTCTCTAGAATAGGTAATCCATATTAGCATAAACGCTCAAGAGAGGGAAGATGTCTTGACTTGTTGGTGTCGTTGTTAAACACCAGACTTGAAAAGCTGGCGGACATTCAAAAATTGCATGGGTAACACATTCTTCAGGTTTTCCACAACGTGGACAGTAGTTATCACATCTCATATTACGCCTTATCAGATTCTTTGTAACTGCCACATGACAAGTTATCAGTTGCCATATAAGATGACATATCTTTTTAGGAGCTCTTATCTTCCAAGCAAATGCTTGCAACTTCATTATACTAGGTTTCATTATCTTCTTTTCCATCTTAGCCTTCAGCAAGTTTTGTGCTACCCAATAACCTGATTTGACTGTGTACTGGCCATTTTGGTATAGTTCCAATAGAAAGTATTTCGACGGTGAGCCGTACTTATGGCCAGACTCTTTAGGTAAGGTAAATCAACAGGGTCGAATAATCCTCTAGTATCCCAACATTCCACTCATTAGATTCTTGATTAATCAGATCACTTACTCTCATGTTTGGGTTTAAGACTGGAGCCGCATGGCTGGTTGGCCTAGCTGGTAAGGTGGGGATCCAAGATCCTCTCACGCGTTGACCTCATATCCTGGTGTATCTTATGTATGATTACCAATAAAAGTAGCTTCCGTGCTGCTAAAATGTTGTTCCACACATATGATGGACTGTTCATAGAGATATTTCGTAAAGGCGAGCTCAATCTCTAGTATCTTCCTTTTAGCACCCTTGCCACCAGAGAATTAGGATGTTGTACTAACCTCCAGAGTTTTTTTGCTAGTAGAGCAAGGTAAATTCATAGATCATTCGGAAGTCAATCCCACCTTCCTCCCTTGGTAAACAGACCTTTTCCCTCTTTGCCCAGTGTATTCTTTTTTTTTAGGGATTCGAGCTCCACAAAAATTGTGCAATGGCACTTGTCAGATTTTCATATATCTCTAGCGGTAGCAGGAAACTAGACATTAAATATGTCAGAAGAGCTAGCAGGATTGATTTAATCAAGACTTCATTTCCACCTTTTGAAAGCCATATGCTCGTTCATCCATTAACTCTATGCATTAATTTCTCTTTTAGGAAAGCAAAGAGATTACATTTGGATCCACTAATATCTTCTGGGATACCAAGGTAAGTCCCCATTCCTCCTTCATTTTGAATTCCAAGAGTATCTTTGATCTGTTGTCTATCATTTGCATTGATCATCTTACCAAAGAGTATAAACAATTTATCAAAGTTAATGTGTTGTCCAGATGTGTGTTCATACTTCCTGACCACTTTCATCACTTCTTCACATTCAATGGGCTCCACTTTACAGAAGAAAAAGCTATCATCAGAAAAGAGAAGGTGGGATACCGAGGGACATGTGCGTGTAGCCTGCATCCCTGTTATCTTCCCTTGGTTCTCTGCATAATCAATAAGGTTAACGAGCGCTTCTGTGCATAGAATAAATATGAAATGAGACAAAAGATCTCCTTGGCATACGCCTCTACCTGGAGTAATATTTACCCTAGGTTGCCCATTCATAAGCACATTATATTTCACCGATGTAACACACCTCATTATCCAGGTGATCCAGATTTCCGAAAAATCCATCTTTCGCATAACAGCTTCGATGAACGACCACTTCATTCTATCATACGCCTTACTCATGTCTGTCTTAATGGTCATTCTTTTGTTTCTTCCACTTGGCTTAGTTTGTAGCGCATGAAACATTTCATGAGAAATCATAATATTGTCTGTAATTTTTCATCCCGCAACGAAGGCTGACTGGGTTTCTGAAATTCTATTTGGTACAACCTTCTTTAATCTCTAGCCTAAAATCTTAGAGATAATCTTGTAACTAACGTTACACAGACTTATGGATCGGAATTGGGACATCTCATTAGGCTTAGTTATCTTCGGTATAAGGCATATATTTGTATCATTTAGACCATTCACTATTGATCCATCCAAAAGGAATTGATTAACCATATGAGTCAAATCGTCCTTTACAATATCCCAAAATTTCTGATAAAAAAGAGCTGTTATCCCATCTGGTCTATGAGCTCTTTCCAGATGCATAGCAAAAAGTGCCAAATTAACCTCTCATTCTGTGATCGGAGCAGTAAAATCATTGTTTATTGACTTTGTAATCGTAGTATTTACCTCCGATAGCGCTTTCGTATGTTTTCTGGATGAGAAGATTGAAAGAGGTGTCTAAAGTAACTAGTAGCAATGGTTACCAGTCCTTCTTCATCCTCAACAACACTTTTATTTGTATCTACCAGCTGCGTGATTTTATTCCTAGCTCTCCTTTGTTTTGTCAATGAATGAAAGAGTTTTGTGTTTCTGTCTCCTTCTCTTAGCCAAAATATTCGATATTTTTGCTTCCAGAATATCTCTTCAACCCTAAGAGCATCTGAGAGATCCTTTAATGTTTCAGAAATGTCCTTAGTTGTTGCATCATCATTCGAGTACAGGTTTTCGACCTTCTCTTTAAGTTCTTCCACCGATTTTTTCTGAGTTTAGATTTTGTTGTCTTCTCCACTGGCTCAAGGCCTTATGGCAACTCGAAATATGTTCCATTATACTAGCGTCCTAAGGTAATTTTGAAGATTTCCATTCCTCAAGAATCATTTGCCTTAGTTTCTCATTTTCAAGTCATCTCTTGTCAAACTTAAAAAATTCAATTTCCTTATTGGCTTTGTGAAGATGTCTGCTAAGATCGGACGATGATCTGATCCCCATAATCTCATATACTAAATAGTGGAGTGAAAAAAAAACTCATGCTAGTCTTCATTTCCAACAGTTATATTTAATATGTATCTAACTGTTATTCTTCCAGCTCTCTTCCCAACCCATGATAACATGTTTTCAGTGAAGGGAAATTCCAACATCCCGCAGTCGCTTAGCATTTGCTTAAATGGTAGGAATGAGCTATATGATCGTTGGCTACCACCTTCCTTTTCCTGGTGTCCTGTAATTTTATTAAAATCTCCTATCATGAACCATGGTTCAGTTCTTGTTGTTGAAAAACGCGTAAGACATTCCCAAACTTGATCTCGTCGTTCTAAGACATGATTCCCATAAAAACGTCTAAAGACTTTTATTCCATCAATTAATGCCTCAATGTCAATCATTTTTTTATTTGAAAATATAAAACATTAACTTGAAAATCATCCATAAAAAAATAAAGTTAAACCTCCGCTAAGGCCAATTGGCTCGATGGTAAACAAATGATCAAATCCTAAGCCGACCTGGAGGTTTTGCAGCAAGAACCTTTTATTCTTTGTCTCAGAGAGGAACACAAGTCTTGTGCGATACTTTTGACACATCTCCTTAAGACGTTGAACTGTGAGGTCGTTCTCAATCCCTA
>CAJHQP010004211.1:0-57939 GCA_905132765.1 Moricandia arvensis | reverse complement strand
ACATCATCAAAAATTTCATATTAAATCTTACAGCTAAATTCTTACATCTACAGATTCAAACAATCATTATATATCGAAAGGCATAACAAAAATAAATATAATAGATTCAAACAATCATTATATATCGAAAGGCATAACAAAAATAAATATAATAGCTTTTTTGTAAAAAATATTATTTTAAAAATTATGTACCAAACTGATAATACATGTGCTAAATGCTAATGAAGGCAACGAATCAACATTGGAAGGATTCGGATTCGGATTCTCGTCTCGTTTCCCCAACTATTTCTGCTCTGTGTTCACACACATAATGCCACGTGTTTTATATCAGAGCATGTTCAATGGTATAACCTTCATTTCGGGGTTTTTAGCTCTTTTTTCATAATTAAAAAAAAAAAGAAAAAAAAATTAAAAACCAACTAACTATGAATCGTCACGTGTCAATGGAATCCATGAAATAGTGTAAGAACTGGTTCTTAATTAAGGATTTTAAGAACTGGTTCTTAGAGAAAGTGACGGACCCACCACTATTTTTAGTTAAGAACCTCCGTTAAGAGTTCCCATTAAACATTCCCTTATACTGTATAAACTGAGCTCGGGAGATTAGTAAGCTAAATAACAATAAAACGATTCAATCATAACCAAACAATCAATTTTTGTATAAATCCCTTAACATAAAACGAATAATCCAATCCCATAATTACGAAAATAATAACTGTAACGAATGAAATGTTTTTAAAGAAAAAATACAAAATAAATTATATGTAAAATAACCTAACTGTTATTATATTGCTAGAGATAAATCTTCTTTCTTGATGACCTGGTCACGGTCGGTCAACAAAAGCGGTTTTTTACCGGTCAACGGACTTTGAATCTCTTCGTCGACGACGACGGTGTTGTGATGAAGGCTGAGCTCAGGCAAAGCCGGGAGGTTTAGATCGATAAGTACACGGTTGCTTCGTTCTTCCGATACCGTGCTTGACACGCTTCCACTGTGGCTAATCGATTTGCTACCTCCGAGGTTTCCTTCGTAGTGGCAGCGTTTGTGACCGCCGAGAGCTTGACCCGTCGGAAAAACTTTATGGCAGATGGAACACTCGTGAATCTTCCCGGAAGGAGGGACGGTGGTGGAAGGAGGATGCTTCTCTCCGGGGACGGCGATGCTCGGAGACGATGAATCGTTGAGTGGCGATTTGATTCGGTGACTGGCTTTGTGTCCACCTAAAGCCTGATACGAAGGAAACGCTTTCCCACAAACGCTGCACTTGTGCGAAAGCTTTGTCGAATCTTGCGGCGGCGGCGGTGGCGGTGAGGGCTTGTCTTTAGCGAGCTTGAGGAGACAGAGAGCGAGATACTCTTCCTCTGTAAGATCTTGACTCTGAGTTTTAGAGCGAGATCGTGGCGACGATGGAGAAGAGCTGCGAGAACGCTGGCTTCTCGAGCGTTTGCGTTTAAGCCAAGGCTCCATGAAAACGGCGTCGTTTAAGAGATCATCTGTTGCGTCGATTCTATCTTTCCGGACTGTTAACGGAATTGTCGGAGAATTCATCGCTTGGAGAGCCATGATCAGACGAATCTGTATGTGTTGCGTCTCTGTGTCTTCGTCGATGTTAGATCAGAAAATCAGAAATTTTAGTCTATCGCTAAGAAAAAGAGAGAAAGAGAGACGATGGAGTGAAGTGGTAATGAAAAGTTTGGGACTCTGTTTTTTCTTATATGCAAAAAACGTGGCAGATTACTTTAAGTTGGTCACATTTTTATCTCTTTATTCTCGTATTCGTATTTACATACACTCTGTTATGTTGTTACTTAAAGGCCTAAACAATAAACACTATAGTAGTAAATAAGGCAGAAAATTATTATGAATGTAGAATTTAAATCATAATCTCAACTATGATTTTGTTTTTAATAGATCTTGGATAGGTGTCAGATTTTAAAATTAAATAGATGCTACAATATTCAATCAAAACAAAATTATATCAGCTATCAAATCAGATGTTAACACCTTTTATTTTCTTTACTTTTTAACACTTGTATATTTTTATTGTTTTTATATGCAATATCCATTTTGATTATAAAGAATCTCTCAAAATATTGGAAAAACATGGAATTTTTAATCAAAAAATCTTAGATTTTACAATAAATTTAACCATTTCCCACCTCCATTTGGCCGGCCAAGAAAACTAAGCGAAGTATTAACGAAAACTACTGTAGAAATAACCGAGTTCTTTTGTTACAGCTGACCTATAAGGGTATTAGTCATCACGAGTGAGAGACCGGTTCAACCGTTCAAAGTCAAAACCAAGAAATATAATAAAATTGATTAAACCCAAAAAGTAGATTTTAGCAAATATAAAAAAAGGAGCATACGTTTCCCGTGGTGCTGACTTATGTGTAGGCTACGGGCCACGAGTCGTGTGGGGCACGTCTTTAACCAAACGCGTACACGCCTAATTACGTTTTTTCTGGGTACTAATCTCTCCAAGATTTATCACATTTTCTAGATTATTTTCATTATTATCTAATCAGCATGATCTTAGTCCTTTATTTGATCTTTCCGCATGACAACAATCAATAAAGTAATCATTAATGAAATTTGAAAAAAAAAATAAAAAAATTAGATATAACTCGAAAATAAATATTCGTCTAATGGAACACCAAGGAAATAAAAAAATTTGAATTTTTTTAAATGAAAAAAGAATGTTGAGCTAACTTCAGTGGAGTTGAGTGTAGGTGAGGGAATAAGATTGTGTGTGGCGTGGCGTACCGTATTAGAAACTATAACGGGGCGTTATTTTAGGACACGTGGCAGTTCCGTTACCGCTTGTAGTCCGCCGCCGATGTCACTTTGTTGTTACACCCAACAATCAAAACTAAAAATGGACGTGATTTATCCAAACGCGTTGGAGACGTCACGTGGCGACGTTTACACGTGCCAACTCGATGGACGGACAAACAGGTTTGACGAGAGACAGTTTAAGACGCTTTCTCTGATTCTATTCTTCTTCTCCTTTGCTTGCCTACAAAAAACGTGCAGAATATGGGCTTTGTTATTAAGCCCATTCAGACCTATGCCCCAAATATGTGATAATAGACTGTTGGCCACAAGCCGAATACTATGTGTTTGTGGTATTCTTTAGTATTAACACTAGTGGTTGGCACGCCCTACGAGCGGGTGAATTTACCCTAAAACTATTTTATATTAAAATATAATTTAATTTTATTGAATGATTTTTATTTTTATTTTATTGATCGGAAAAAAAATTAATATGAATTTTTGGAAATTTACTTTAAATCGTAATAATAAATATAATATACTTTTATTCTAAAATTAAATTGTAATTTTATTAAAATTTTGTTGGTTTGAGTTGAAAGGACCACTAACAGTTTTTTTACATAACAAAAAAATTATGAAATTTAAAAACTAAGAAAAATGTGATGATTTATATTTCTTCTTTTTATTTATTTCTATTTCACTTTGATATAGTTGAGGAAAATATAAAGCAAGAATAACTAATATTTTATTTTATTTTAAGAGTATAATTTATATCCTATTACAATAATTAATTGTATCATGATAATAAATTAGTCCACCTCCAAGCTACATCAATTGAAAATATAATATAATGTGATAAATCATAAAAAGTTATATTTTAAAGTAATATATAAATAGTTTCTCTAATATGAGTTCATAATTGTTTTCACCCATTTCATAGTGGTTAGTGACAGTAGTGTATTAATTTGTTTCAAAGTTGTTTAGGTGAAAGAGGAATATTATAAATGGTTTTCATTGATTGGAATATTCTTTTAGCTGCTTCGTTTGATGTTGTTGGGCGATGTTATATTTTGATGGTCGATACTGGTTCTTAAATAGGGTATATTATGTTATTGTGTTCTGTATTTGTTGGGTATTGTTTCACATAATTTTTCCTTTTCGTTGTTCATTAGGATAGTTGTTTATACTAAACAGTGAATTACTAATTTGGTTTAGAAGAGGTTTCATTATGTGATTATTGTACTATATTTTCAAAAGAATCTTGGTAGAAAGGGGAGTTTCTGTTTTTAAATTTCTAATGTTCGTCTTTATATTATTGTGTTGTTGACTTTTGAATTGCAAATTTAATATAATGAGTTAATTATAGGTTTATTTTAGGTCAATAGCTGTAAACTTCCATAGGTTTACAATTGTATGGTTGTCGTGGTTGGATATGCCGTGGAGAAAAGGATAGTTCTCGTACTATTGGGAGTGGTTAGTGAAGAAGGACAAGCATTTATCTCTTGTACATTTTCTTGGAAGAAGAGAGGTTGTTTGCTCCAGTTTTGGCTGTTATATTAGTGGTTAGTGGTAATTGTTTTAATTTACCTTCATATATTGCATATGGATTTTGGAGTTTAGATTGGATGTAATTTGGGGGTGACTGATGAAAGAGTGACATGGCACCAAAACTGATTTATTTATTTGGGCTAAGTTTGGTGTTTTGTCCATTTGAAACTTGATGTTCTGTTTCATGTGAATGTTTTTAAAGCTGTTGTTTTTTGTTGGTTTACTATGTGCAAATAACAATGGTCACGTGTTAAGGCTAAAGAGATGTCCTAATGGGTACTTATACACTGAGTAAGCATGGACTGCACGTTTGGTGGCACGCACTTGATCATGATTTGCACGTCCATCTTTTTGTTTTTGTTTATTATGCTTCTTAATCTCGGCAAAAGGTTATTCACTTTATTACAATAAAACATAATCAAATAAATAAGTTATATATCTATTACTTTTTCTGAAATATGAAATTCTATTTCTTTTTATTTAAAATTTTGTGTAATTATAAAACATGATGGCGTTTGTAATATAGTGTGAATTTAGTGCTGTTAACTAAATTTGAGAAGAAATGCAGTGATATTTTTTTGAAACCTGACGACACCAACAACATTGGAGTCATCACATGCGATGCATGAGAAGGAAGATACCCTTAATTGTAGCTACTTCGAGCATTGTGATCATGAAATATAACACCAGCCGTTATTGGTTAGATCCCGGTCTTCCAGCAACCAAAGGGTGTGCCAAGTTGTTTCCATATGTTGGAGAATTTACAATGAATTGTATTATCACCTCCAACTATTTTCAGGTTTATGCCGGTATGTACCACAATCTTAGGCTTCTAAACGTATCTTTCTATTTTTATGAGCTAGCGCATCGATCGGCTAAGTCAAGCACAAACATCCCTGTAAACATGCAATGGTGACGCCAGAATGGATACAGTGATAAAGAAAGTAGAAGAAATTAACTGTCTTTGGAAATTCAATTGTGTAAAAGAAGCTGTCAGTAAGTACCGGTTGGCATTATAAATGTGTTCCTCATGCGGCCTCGTTGAACATGTTCCTGATTGTGTGAAACGCACCAGTAATGTTTTTAGAATTTCAAAATGAATCATTTGATAGAAATTAGAAAGTGATAAAAGAGAAAGTTACTTGTTGATATAGCACAAGATCCCATCAAAATTCTTGGGTGCAAATTTTCCCTAACAACCAACTTTTGCTATCCATATAAGGAGACCCACTGGTACCCAACTCAGCAAGCAAGAAATTCATGACATGGTCCGGTTGACGATAAATCCTAAAATTTATTACAGTATTTAACATAGAAAAAAAACATGACATACGATGATAAAGTACTTTGGGTTTTTGTTCTCCAGCAAAGAACTTAAGTAGAACTCATAACTGTCTGACACCTATTTCCAGCAAGCTCTAGATTGTCTTCAGAGAGAATATTAAGGACTCTACCAGGAAGCTGCAAATACAAATCCCGTTATCAAAAATCAAGCTGCTAATACTTTTTAGATAATGAGAGAACGTTGTCAAACAACAATGGTTTAATGCGAAAAGTCATCTAAATTTATACTCACCTTGTCTTATATTTAATCCCCATCACTTCCCTCACAGAGGTGACACTGCTTCTGCAAAACAATTTACTCCACCTCTTCTTTTTCATTAGCATGCTCTGCAATATATTCTCTGTAAAATGCTTATTGATGGAAACATATAACTAACAAAGAAATGAATTTAAGAATACCAACGAAATCCTCTGCAGCATCGAGACTTTCTTCACTCATTGAGCTTGATTCAACCTACCCATAAAAAACAGTGTGAGGAACAGAATAATGAAAACACCAGATTATACGCACAATGTTAAACACTCACTGCCTACTACTTCTACTTCTTCTTCAATTCAGCAAATGAACCTCATTTGCTGCAAGGAAACTAATTTAGACAGAGTAACATACATACATCTTTAAAAGAAACACAAAGAGTTTAACCGAAGATAAACTCATCAACATACCCGGAAAGAACCAGATATCTCCGGCTGTGGATCTATTGAGTCTTCGACAAGATCCTGAATGACAACTTTCTTGGTCTTCTTATTGTTGGTTAGATTAAAGGGTGCGAGCTAAGGATCCAAAAAAAAAAAACAATTTAAACAACACAATCAAACAAATATTAAATTGAAAAAAAAAACTTTTCTAGATTACCTGACGATACCAAGGACGACTCATGGTATGCTACATGTGATGGCATTGACCCACATACCAATGACTTATGTTTCACTACATTTGAGGGCATTGACTCACGTAATGAAGAAAAAGAAACATCTTGAAAAATCTCAGAGCATTAGAAGACACAGTGATGACCAGAAAAATTCGGCTTGTTGAACATCGTACTTGCGCTATGGAATCCGAGACGACGACTTGACCTAATAATCTGTTGGGCTTATATTGTAAACCAAAAACCCATATACAAATACGAAAAAATATTGCTCAAAAAGCCAGAAAATATCAACTTTGCATGTTAATATTCGATGACAGGTGGCAGCATAAGCCCCTATCTCCTTGCCTATGTGTCTTCGTAAAGAGAGAGAGTAGTCAACTTTATTGTTATAGACTAGATTTTCAATTCACGCTACGCGCAAATTTATTTGAATAGTTAGTTTTATTTTATTTTACTCTTACAATAATAAAAGATGAATTTGTTATATAGATATTTCTATGAATTTGTCTTCCAAAAATGATTTATTATTATTTTATTTAAGTTATATACAATTATACTTTTAAAATAACTATTATTGAAATATTTTTTGTTTGTATGTAAATGAATAAGTGTATTTATAAACATACTTATATTGTTTATTAATCATAATTAAAATAATATATATATATATAGAATATTCGATGCTTATTAACTATTTGTACATTTTTATGCATATTTTATTTTATATTTTTATTTTTATATTTGAGTGATATAAAATATTGTCTCATTTGCACAATATATTACCTTGTTTAGTATTTACCAAATTTTTACATGAGAATATAAATATTATATACTTATTGTGTACATATATGTATTTTAAAAACTCTTTTTTATTTTATTTTCAAATGCATATCTGATAGTATAATATTTAATTTTGAATCCTAATAAACATTTTTAAGAATTTAAATAGTGTTAAAGTTTTTTTAGATATAAGAAAAAGGGAAATAATGTATAGAATTTTAACAAAAATTAATAATAAATTTTGATGAAATAATAATATATAAAAGTTATAATATTAGATATATATATATATATCTACTTGAGCTAGTTACATTATAAATTAATTTTGGGACTATGTTGTTTTATTAGTTAATATAGTTTCCAATTGACCAATGTATAATGAATATTCTCTATATCTTTGTTTTATGTTTTCCCCATGACTATATTATAGTGTCATTATTATTTATAAATAGTACTAAGTTTTAACGAATTTATTGTGAATTTTTGGGAGTTTTTTATGTTTTCATATATTTTGTTAATTCGAAATTAGGATGATGGTCGGTATATTATTAATGTTATATGTAGTATGTGATCTGTTTAAATCATGTATTTTTAGATTCATACTTTTTTTATTCGAAAGTTTTGTGTTCTTTAAGATTTTTTTGCTAGTTAATTTTATGTTAATCTTTCAACTATTTAATTTATATATCGAACTATTTTTTGTTGTTATTCATTTTAAATAATAATAAAATAATGATTTATAGTTGGTGCTTTTAATATGTGTACACTCTTAATGATTTATAGCATCAAATTATATATTGTAAATGGAATTTGTGAATATTTTGAATAGCATAACCTAAACTTTAAAAAGCACATGTAAAAAATTTATATAGTTAAATTGTTTGAAAGTATTGCATTTCAATATTAATTATCATTGTTGTTAGCTATGTTTATGATTATTTTCGAAAATCTATAATATATTAAGTTAAAATTATATATAATGTTTTTATTTTTTTATTTTACCATATTTGATATTTATTTATATTTTATTTTGACATAAACAATTTTGGTAATATTGACATTTTTAGAAATAGAGATATAGCTATTTTAGATTTTTGTGGATACCCTCAATGGCTTATAGCCTCAACTTGTATATAATATAGAACACTCTTAATAATTTTTAGCATCAAATTATATAGAGTAAATGTAATTTGCGAAATTTCATATAACCTAAACTTTAAAACCATATGTTTAAAATGTATATAATTAAAATTGTTGGAAATTATTGTATTTTAAAAATAATTATCATTGTTGTTAGTTATTTTTATGATTATTTTTGAAAATCTATAGTATATTAAGTTAAATTACATATATTTTTTTTTATTGTAAGTTTACCATATTTTATAATGATTTATATTTTATTTGAAAGGAACGATTTTGGTAATATTGACATTTTTAAAAATAGAAAATTAAAAAAATAGTTTGTCATAATATAATTGGTTGTTTTAAATTCTATGTAGACACTCTCAATAACTTATAGCCTCGACTTTTATATAGTATAGAACACTCTTAATGATAATATCATCAAACTATGTATAGTAAATATAATTTGTGAATATTTTGATTAGCATATAACCTAAACTTACATGTTTTAAATTTATATTGTTTAAATTATTGAAAATTATTACATTTTAAAAATAATGATCATTGTTTTTAGTTATTTTATGGTTATATTTGAAAATTTATAAGTTAAATTATATATAATGTTTTTATTTTTGTAAGTTTACCATATTGAAATAGATTTATATTATATTTGAAATCAACTATTTTGGTAATATTTACATTTTTAGAAATAGCAAATAAAAAAAGTAATTTTTCATAATATAATTGATTATTTTAAATCCTATGTGTTACATTCAACAGTTTATAACCTCAATTTTTATATAGTATAAAACACTCTTAATGATTTATAACATCAAATTATATACAGTAAATGTAATTTGTGAATATTTTCAATAACATATAACTTAAACTTTAAAAACCACATGTTTTAAATTTATATAGCTAAAATTGTTGAAAATTATCGTATTTTCAAAATAATTAGCATTGTTGTTAATTATCTTATGATTATTTTCGAAATATTTAATATATTAAGTTAAATTATATATAATGTTTTTATTTTTGTAATCTTACCATATTTAATATTGATTTATATTTTATTTTGAAATAAACGATTTTGGTAATGTTAATATTTTTAGAAATGGTAAATTAAAAAAGTAAGTTGTCATATTTTGACTAGTCGTTTAACATCCTACGCGTCCCTACGTGGACGCTCTCAATGGCTTATAGCCTCAACTTTTATATAGTATAGATTTTAGACTTGTATTTAGTTTGGTAAAAACAAATAATTGCAGTTTTAAATATTTACAAAAATTGACATATTTGTAAGTTACTTGTCATATTTTAGTACTTGTTAATTGTAAAACTATTTACAAATTACCTGACATTTAATAATAAATTATTTGATATTTTACTGATTTTAAGGTAAAGAACTTTATTACATGTCACTTTTCATGTATTTTAGTCAATTCGGAAAATATAATATATAATAAAGAGAAATTTTCAAAATATTTATATAAATATATCATTTATATTTAATTCACTTCTAAAAATAGAAATATAAACGAGTTATTTTACTATATTTTAAGAAAAAATATTATTATTTCTTAATAAAATGAATAAAAACTACACAATATTAATTTAATTTTAATATTTGATATTTGTCTTATATTTACAAGTAGTTTAAATAGGTTATTCGATATACGACTTGGTCATTACAAGCACTCCATTTTAAGGATTATATACCAGTTAAATAGCGAATAAAAAAGCAAGTAACGAGTAATTGTAGTCAGTCATAAAATACAATACATAAATTTTAATTAACTAATAAAATAAATACCAAATAATTATTAAATTAAATAATATATAACAAGTAATGTGATAAGCAAATGATAACAAGTAACAAGTTACGAACAAGTCAAGTAGTTAAAAATAAAAATAAATTTGATATTTAATTTATATTTGCAAGTAATAAATTTCACTTACTTATTACTCGACTTGATTATAGCAAGTACTTATTTTTCAAAATGAACTACCGAATAGAAGTTGGGCATCAAACATTTGTGGCAAGCCCTATTATCTAATGGTCCACTCAGTTTTAAACATGACTTTGGGTGTTTCCTTTGGTCTCAAGAAAAATAAACCGAAAAATGTTATTTAAATTTTCAAATTTGTTAAAATAAAATATTTAGAAATAAAATGCTTATTTTCTGACCAATATTTTTTTAATTTTTTTGTAAACAACCAATTTTAGTGAGATTAAAATGACTTAATCATTAAAATGACTTAATCATTAAAATGACTTAATCAAGAAAAAATGAAAATATAATCATTAATAAACAAAATCAAATATTCTTGATTCATAAGAAAAAAAATATATCAAAGTTAAAGATAAATTTAAAAGACATTTTTTCCAAAATAAGTTTTTGACAAAAATAAAATAAAATTATATTTAATAGTAACGGTTTGACATGAATATATTTATAATTTTGATTTAGTTTTATTTTTTGTTGAATTTTTATGTTAAATTTTAAATTTGGTTATTTTGGATCATCTAATTTTTGACAAAGGTCAACAAATCAGTTGCACAAAAAAAAGTCAACAAAGTAAAGAGTATGAAGACTTGTACAGTCTAGTGTCGCACTATCGACCATTTCGCTTACAGATTTGAAATTCAAACAAACCAAGAAAATTAAATTGATTTTCTCTCTTTTTTTAAAAAAAATTGTGTAAAGTTGAAATAGATCTTATAGAGATTGGTTCCTTTCGCAAAGGGAAGATACTCTGATTTCAAAAACTCAAAACCCCTTCTCTCTCTCCCGAAACCCTAGAATTTGTGATCTTCAAATATGAGTCAGCCTCCTCCGTCCGCGGGTCGTGAGCTCGCGAACCCACCCTCCGACGGCATATCGAATCTCAGATTCTCCAATACAAGTGACCATCTCCTCGTCTCGTCATGGGATAAGGTTAGAAACTAGAACCCCTTCACTTGATGGAACTCCTTTTCCTTTTATCTGAATCGCTTCTTCTTGTGTAAGCGTGTGAGATTGTATGACGTGAGCACCAATTCCTTGAAAGGAGAGTTCTTACACGGCGGCGCAGTACTCGATTGCTGTTTCCACGATGATTCCTCTGGTTTCAGTGTTGGCAGCGACAACAAAGTCAGACGGTACTGTGGATTTGGGTGGTTGCATTAAAAATCTCAACTTTTTTGGAAGAAACATAAGAGAGCTTTTTTCTTCTCAGGATTGTTTTCAATGTTGGCAAAGAGGATGTTTTGGGGACGCATGAAAAGCCAGTGCGTTGTGTTGAGTATTCTTATGCTGCAGGTATGTTTAGAGTGTTAAATCATCATGCTACTTTGATGCTAGTTTGAAACAGTGACATTGACTGTTTCTAGTGCTTTTCATGTCTAGAAAACCCTTAGTTAAGCAATTTATGTTATACATATTTGGAATGTTTTTCTTCTGTACATCAGGACAGTGAACTTTGATAATTAATCATACTCTTTGATTGCTAGCTTTGAACAGTCACATTGACCATTTCTGGTGCTTTTCATGTCTAGAAAACTCTTAGTTAAGCAATCACTATGGACAGTGAACTCTGGTTCTTAAAGTAGCGATTTATTTTGTGAAGTTACTAATCTGAAAGACTGAAACTCATATTTGTTTTTACTTCAGCATTTTTGGTTCAAGCTTCCAAAGATGCTGACATATTATGTTTTTCTTCTTGTGTGATGATGTTACAGGTCAAGTGATCACTGGATCTTGGGATAAAACAGTTAAATGTTGGGATCCAAGAGGTGCTAGTGGGCCGGAACGGACTCAGGTGGGAACATACTTGCAACCAGAGCGTGTTTACTCGCTGTCTCTTGTTGGAAACCGTCTCGTTGTAGCAACAGCAGGAAGGCATGTCAACATCTACGACCTCAGGAACATGTCTCAGCCTGAGCAAAGAAGGGAGTCTTCACTCAAATATCAGACGAGATGTGTTCGTAGTTATCCTAATGGAACAGGTTATTTGACCGACATATATTGCTTTCTGTCTTTCTGTGGTTGCTGGCAACATCCAGTGTTGCTAGTTCTTTTGGGTTTACATCTTTCAGCTCCCAAGTATACCTCTTAGGCTCTTAACTCAGTTTTAAACCTTTGATGATGAAATTTTACAGGGTATGCTCTTAGCTCTGTTGAAGGAAGGGTTGCAATGGAGTTCTTTGATCTGTCAGAGGCTGCCCAAGCTAAGAAGTATGTTTTCCTCGTGTTTTTGTTTTCTTCTTGTCTCTTTTCAACCACTTTGACTTACAAATATATTTAAACTTGTTCTCAGATACGCTTTCAAATGTCATCGGAAATCAGAGGCTGGAAGAGACATTGTTTACCCTGTAAATGCCATTGCTTTCCATCCAATGTGAGTTCTATCTCAGCAGGAGTCCAACTATTTCTTAGATTTCTAGATTTACTACTTTCTTATAGAACATTGGAAGGTTTAACGTAATAATCCACCTAAATTAAGGGAGGATGCAAAATTCTTTAGTGTTAAGTTTAAGGATAATTCGAAGTTGCTTGGATGCTAATATGCTAGGTTTCTAAGAATTTTCTGAACTAATTTGTTTTGAGCCTAATATCTTAGATTCTAATATCATAGATTCAACTAGACAAAGGTTTACTTATGCTTGGTTTGAGAGTTAATGAGAACAATTATTATGCTAGCTACACTGCTCGAGTAATCATCTGAAATTTTTAATTGCAGTTATGGCACCTTTGCAACCGGAGGTTGTGATGGTTTCGTGAACATTTGGGATGGGAACAACAAGAAGAGGCTGTATCAGGTTTAGCAAATCACTTAAGACCTATTTGCTTTTTCCTTTTCTGCGAATGTTCTCTAGTGACATAGAAATGTATTGTTGTTTGGTCCTTGTTTCTTTTGTAGTATTCAAAGTATCCATCTAGCATTGCAGCACTGTCATTCAGTCGAGATGGTCAGCTACTAGCTGTTGCTTCAAGTTACACCTTTGAAGAGGGAGAGAAATCGTAAGTATCATCTTCCTTCCTCTAAGTTTAGGCATAGCGTGCCTGCCTTTGAAATATTGGATGGGATTACACAGAATGATTTGAGCACTGTTTTGATTAAGTGCTTATAGAGAATAACGTAGCATTTCTTATATAGAAAAGCCAAACGTTAAGAGTTATATGAATTTTCTTTAACTGGGTCTGTGTGTTTGTGATGTTTTTCAGGCACGAACCAGAAGCCATCTTTGTAAGAAACGTCAACGAAATCGAAGTGAAACCTAAACCCAAAGCATATCCAAACCCTGCGGCATAGTAAGGAAGAAAACAGAAGCATCCTCAACGCAAGTTGGTCTTTGTCTTTACTAAGAGTGTCCCGTAGATTCTGAAGTATGTCTGAGCTTTTAATCTCTTTTTTTTAGTGTATAAAGTTGAACTAAATACTTGATACAATGCTTTGTAGTTCATTTGGCTTTAAGGACTTATTATTAGAGAAATATGTTAAGATGACATTAAAAAAAATTGTCACAAAAATAGTTTATAATGAAAAAAATGATCAAAATAAATTTTATTAAAAAGTGTAAATATATATTTATACACTTAAGAGGGTGTATTGAAACAAGAGTTTTAAGAGACTTTAGGATTTTGTTAAAATCCACTGTTATTCGACCAATGATTTTAAAAACTCTTTCCAAATCAAGTGTTATTCAATATGATATTTGTGTAAAGTTATTGAAAGTCACTTGTATATCAAGTCCACTGTTATTCAATTGTAAATAATATTTTGGATGAAAATTTGTGATACAGATTTTAGTAGATTTTGCCTTCAACTTTAGTTAAAAATAGATCCCGTAAAATAACATCATAGGTGTTATTTGAACAAATTTGAAAGAAAAAAAAATTACAGAAAAATAATGAATTAGCTGAAGGAGACGATCTTAAAGATGATGATTACAGTCAAACGATGCTTTCGATACCTCTGATCTTGATCAAGACGAAATTGGTGCATAATGCTCAATTTTGAATCTAGCCTCTTCTTCAAACATAACAAACCTGCGTCATATCAGCTCTTGCAGAATCCACTCAAAAGAAAGAAGAACCAATACCTTGCAGTTCAAGCAATTTGTGATGACACGAGTTGGTTGCGTATTACCTAAGGACGCTTCCTACAGAAGTTTGCAGACCAAAAAAGCCTAGACGTAAGTGGATTAACTTTCATCTCTTAAAGGAGAATCGATGTATCAAGAAGATGTAGAAGGTGAAGAAAAGCAGTCATCACTTTCTGTAGGACCATAATTTTTACGATATGGCAAACTGAATAATTTGTTTATATAATGATAAAAACAAAACTAAAATATACAATATTTGATACCAAAATATGATGAACAAGAACGATTTCGTGTGGAGGCGAGACACTCTTTCTTTAATTCTTAAATTGCCCGTAGTGTGACGGTGTTTATGTAATCAGAATCCCATGATACAACAACACTTCGACTATTCCGTATCACTCAAAATAGAAGCTAACGAACCTATTTTTGTGTTGTACTCTCAGACAAAAAAAAAATACTAGCATAAATATTATAAGTGAGAGAGAGTAAACTTTTGTTGTTGAATATCTTGGATCTCTTTTTTCTATAATGCTAATAAGCCTTTTATAGAAAAATAATGAGAAGCACAAGTTACATTTCAACAAAGAAATAAAACTTTCCATGGTGCACTAATGGAAAGTTTAATTCTTGTCAACTATTTTGTGAATTTATTTCACATTTTGACCAAGAAATTAAAAATTAAAAGTTATTATTGTTTGACCAAATCAAACAAATAATATACTTTAAAACGATTTTTTTTTTTATATTTTATCAATATAAAAGATCAACATATATATGGTTATAAGATTATAATAATGAACATGTAGTCCAACTAACAAATCAAAACTCAAATCCAATCAAATATCTAATGTGTGTATTTTTTACTTTGTACAAGTTTCTCAAATCACACACATTGGACCTCCATTTTTCATTCAAATTAAATTCAAATTAAATTCATTTTTGACATATAAATACACTATTCATAATGTTCAAAAAATAGTTCAAACACTTTCTCTTGTCACAGTTCCCATTTGTTTTTCATTTTTGAAATGATAGTTTCATCGAGTAGATTGACCAAGTCTTATGTTTTTGTGTATGATAAATATGAGTATTGTCTCCAGAGTACAACATTGGCTTTGGATAAAGTATTTAACTTTTTAGATATCAGAAGTTCTTAGACATCAGAAGTTCTTGAGACAAACATCCATGCTGTAACATAAAAGAAATAGTTTTAATTTTAGTGGTGTAATATTTTTTAAAAAATAAAACTTAATTCATTTTCTTAAATATTAATACAATAAAGTGAGAGACTATGTTTGAGAATGAAGAAAGGGAAGCCTTCATGGTTTTTGTGATAAAATGCACTAATTGAGTTTTTCTCCCGTGAGTCATTGCTCTGTTTCTGACAGTTCATTTGCCTATTGTGTAGTCAAGCAGGCAGTCATTGCTCTGTTTTTGACAGTTCTTTTTACTATTCTTGGTCCCTTTTAAATCAGTTAAACCAAAACAAACAATTTTTCTATTGTATTTGATTCATACAATACATTAATATCATAAATAAATAAATGAAAACAAATTAATATTATTGACTGGTATCTAAAACTTACTACAATTTAATCAAGGGTATACATATAGACTGATCAGGTTTATAAACTTTTTTCTTTCTTACAGAAGCTCATCGTCTATCTGCATGCTGAAGCTTTGTTGCTATATTCTGAGAAGGGGAATCTTTATTCACAGTCTCTTGACCAAACCTTGGTGATGTCTGATCAAACATATCCATGATCACAGGTGGCTTGTACTCTGATCTTGTTCGACGGTGAGAAGATCCCTGTAATGAAGAAGAACCTTCTTCCCCCATCATTAATGGTCGGTAGCCTCTGCTAGATCCTACAGAGAAGGATCGATACACGTGACCTTGAGGCTTATGGTCTTTCTTGATAGCATGAATCAAATATGGAATCAACCCCTCCATTTAAAACTCTCTGTTTGTATGTAAAATATATCTTACAGCAACCCAATATTTATATTACATGGCATAAGAAGATAACTCAAACTTGTCTTTGTATTGAATTGACTACTGTTGGTTTAAATCTATGGATAAGTATTGACCCTGTTGGTGGTATTATACCAACTTTTTTATTTAGGCTCAGTCATGATGATAGCATTACGGTATTGACTTTGACAAATAAGAACTTCAATAGAATCTATGGGCTCTGTTTCTTTTTCCAGAAACTTTTTTTTTTTTCTATTACTTGCATACAAGAGTGAGAGCACGAGTAATGAGGACAAAATGTGACGTTCAAGAAAAGGGATTTGAAAAGTGGTTTCAACGATAATACAAACCATATCTCTGTCTCTTTAGGTGATGTATATCAACAGTTAGAGATGTAGATCTTCAATGTCTCTAAGTGGTTCCAAAGTTCCAGGAGCTCTCTTGTTGTCCGGTTGGTTCACCACTAGCTGACCGCACGCTCCACTGATATCCTGACCCATTTCTTTGCGAACCGTGGTCCGGATTTTGTAGGTTTCCCTTAGGATTTTCTGGAAACTCGAGACGCTTTGTTTGGTGCTGGTTTTGAACTGGCTTGTGGACCCAATTGGGTTGAATGGTATCAAATTTATCACCTGAAATGAGAAAACGCCAGAGTTTCCATAAGGCAACTTCAGAAACTTTTACATTGTTAAGAAATCAAAGATTTTACCACTTGAAATGTCTTTAGCAACTCGCCGAGTTGATGAGCGTTCTCCTCTTGATCATTCACCCCATCAAGCATGATGTACTCAATGAAGATCTTTTGATTACTGTTAGATGTTATGATCATTAACAATTTCAGGAATTATGGTTTTCACATTTAATAGCAAAGAACAAGTTGGGAGCTTCAGCTACCTGTTTTTCTGGAAAGCTTGAAGTGAATCCATAAGCTTTTGAAGAGGAAAGGCTCTAGCTGCAGGCATGATCTGACATCGAATTTCTTGAACTGGTGCATGAAGAGATACTGCCAAACTTACACCTGGTAGATCATTGTGAAGCTTGTTAATCGCATGAACAACTCCAACCTACATGCAAACGAAATTAGCACAACGGTTAGTGGAGAAGATAAGAAAGTCACAAGGAGAACCTACTTATCCCTAGATTTAAGAATGTTTGAAGGCAACTTTTCTCATTACTTACAGTTGATATTGTAATTCTTTTGGGTGAAAGCTGAAACGGTTGTTTTAACATGGCACGGACAGCTTCAACAACAGCATTGTAGTTATTTAACGGCTCTCCCATTCCCTGATCACAATCAGCAATTGGTGAATGAGCTTCATCTAAGTTCATGAAAACAAGTGTATGAACATGCAACTTACCATGAAAACAAGTGTATGAACATGCAACTTACCATGAAAACAATGTTGCGTATATCAGCTAGACGAGAGGCGTGAACGAGCTGCTCCACAATCTCTCCAGATGTCAAATTGCTTTTGAATCCCATGCTACCAGTTGCACAGAACGTGCAACCCATCTTGCAACCAACCTATCGATAAACACTTATATACATCAGATGCTCTCACCACTCTACACAGTGACTCAATGAAACAAAGATGGCACAAGCAATACCTGAGATGAAATGCATAAGGTAGACCTAACACCACCTGGACGTGGCTTCCCTCCACACAACCCTAACCGGGTATCGTACCGCATTATCACAGCTTCCACAAAACCTCCATTCTTTACATTTCAAAACCGAAAGCGAGTTCAATGTGTTTGTAATCACAAAGGTGAAACCTTTCAGCAGAGAGAGAGAGTACCTACCTGGAGCTTGATGAGGAGTTTGGAGGTGGTGCCATCGGAGGAGTGGAAGAGGGAGTGAAGAGAGGAAGTGAAAGTCTTGAACTTTGAGTGGAGTAGAGTGTATGCGGCGTTGGGCAACGAAGGTATCTCGTCCCAGACGCAATCGGGATTCTGAATCACGTACTTCCAGATGGGAATCATGAAATTAGGGTTTATTCCCGCTGATTCGAATTCCGATTTGATTTCGGAAGCATCGAACACCGATTTCAACTTCATCGATCTTCCTTTCCAAGATTCTGTTATCAGCTCGCCGCCGCCGCCGTCGTCGTTAAGTTTCGCCGGTCAAAAAGTCGTGTCACTGATTTATAATAAAGCCCTAAAATTCAAACACAAACTCGGAAGAAAAGCTAATCCCGGTTTGGTTTCGGTGGAAGCTAGGCGTAACTGAATCCGAGGTCAGGACCGAATCTAACTGAAAAATCTGAATCCACGCCAGAAGAATCATTCTGGAAAAACATTCAAATATGTTTTGTATTATCTCCTGTATATTATTGAAAATTCTTTAATATCAACTGGCTGCTCCGATAATTTATATTTTTATTTACAATTTATAATTTATAATTTATGTTCTCAAATTAAAATTATATAAGTTATGTTAAATAACTAGCTTTTTTTTTTAAACTATCTTAGGATATTTCTTTATGTTATTTGTTTTTTTTTTCATCAACATAAACAAACTCATGTGAACTATGTAAACCAAATTGGTAGCTCTAGATCCATATGAACTACAAAAGATTATTGCTTTCTTGCACAGCGTGCGAGACTGTCCGCTTTGATATTTTGTGTTCTTGGGATATGGATAAGCTCTGCATAGTTGAAACTTCTTTTGAGGATCTTTATATCTTCGAGATAGCTTGGAAATGCTGGTCATTCATCTGGATCTGAAACCATCTTCACCAATCGAGAGCAATCCATTGCAAAAGTAACGTGGTACTGATATAAATTCCTCATACTTTCCATTGCCCAGATGAACGCTTTTATTTCGGGGTGAATGAGAGAAAGACTAGCTCTAGTGTTACTTGCTCTCATTAAATCGTCATAGCTTCTAAAGTGCTATACCAACCGTTAGCAGAGTAATTCTCACCCGCTTTCCACGATCCATTTGTAAAACACCATCTTCCAGGTATAGAAGGTAAACTCATCTCCCCTTCTTCTCTAGTTCCATCAACCCTTTGCCTAATTGATTGTTGGGCCTCAGCCCATATAGTTGCTTCCGTTTCTGCCAGTTTGAGGGTATTCCTAGGATCGATATCCAAATTACTGAAAACTTTATTGTTCCTCGATTTCTAAATGTACCATAAAATTCAAGCAAATTGATGACCTTCCATATGCGAAGATATTCGCCAAAAGAGATGATCAAGATTCGTAAAGAATGATTGACGTGGAAATATATCTGGATTCGATGGGATTGAAAGTGCCCAAACCTTAATCGTTGGGAGGGCATTCAAAATAATACATGAACTATGGGTTCCTCTGCTCCTCCACATCGTGCACATTGCAAATCCCCTTTAATACCTCTTGCGTGCAAGTTTTTCTTGACTGCTATGCAACCTGTTACTAACTGCCAAAGGAAATGTTTCATTTTCGGTGGACATCAAATCTTCTAACAATGAGCCTTAAGATCATCTACCGTGGGTCCGAATAGTGGGAGTGTTCTTTCCATGTTAGGAACTCTTTCTACTTGATAACCAAATTATTTGATAACTATATTATTTGTTTAATATACAAACAATGACATGATTATTGAAATTAGGCGTGTTGCAAATGGAAATAATGCTCATAAGTTACATGATTATCGGTTTTCTACCATGCTATGATGTCATGTGTGTTTTATATTTTGGCAATTGAGTAAGAGGAAGCTCAATTGTTTTTGTTCAAAAAAGAAGCTCAATTGTTTTTTAACATTCTAGTAACATTTTGGTGATTATTGTTTTCTTAGTTTTTAGATTTTGGTTTTTAGTTTTTGATTTTTAGTTTTTGGTTTTTAGTTTTTAGTCTTTGATTTTGCAGCAGATTTTAGTTTTTTGAAAATTTTGAATGGTGGCTTTAGATATCAATTTTCAATTACTGGTTTTTACTATTAAAAATAAAATAATGAAATGAAGAATATTATTAATATTAAAATATTCACTCTGAAAATTAAAAAAATAGTATTATTATAAAAAAACATAAATTTATTAAATAAAATTATTTAAAACAAAAACTTCAAATATAAAATAAAAACTATCTTGAATCCCATAAAATGCATAAATTTGATCTCGAATGTCTTCCATATAGTGCACATGAGTGTTATTATGTTATTCGTCTTCATTTGAATCCAGTCTTCAGTTGGTACATTACCAGTTGTATAGTCCGAATCAAAATCAACATCTTCTAAATTTGATAGCCTAATAAAATTATGAAGCGCCATTGTAACTGCAACAACCTTTCTTTGAGCATGTATATTGTACCTTAGCTTCTCTCTTAAAACTCGCCATTTTCCTCTCCGGACAGCGAAAGTCCTTTCAATAACTGAGTGTAGCGAAGAATGTCGTTTGTTAAACGTTCCTTTGTATTACTGGGTGGACTAGCTTCATCATACTGGCTAAAATGATAGATTTCCCTCTTTACAGAGTAAGAAATCCAGGTCGAAGAAGATAACCAGAATCTTCCAAATAATACTTTCCAAAAGCTGTAGTTGAAAATTGATGAGGCTCCTCTCTTGCTAGTGCTAAAACTTTTGTATCATGAACTGATCCCATAATACCTATACATGCATATGTAAACAACATGTCCATATTGCATATAGCTAAACATTCATACTCGTGTCATTTTTTCTATTTCAATATTTTCTGAATCTTTTCCCGTAAATAGTGATATGAATATGTGGTCCATCGATTGCACCTATAAATCCTTTAAAGTAAGGCCTATAATTTCTATTGGAATGTAACCTAGGATGGGGTTGCCTGAGCTCATTTGGAGCAGGTCTAAGCAAATAAACTACCATTTTTCAAGAGCACTCTTCACTTTACGGAATTTCTTACTTATGGTTTCCTCTGAGTGACCAAATATCTTCCCCACAAACCTCTGAGTTACATTTTGAGAACATATGTTAAAGAATATTGCAATATTTTTCTGGATGTTTACATTATCATTCTCCTTCAGCTGATAATCCTCCTTAAGCTTTTCACATAACTGATTGTATATTTGTGGATACATTCAAATTATGTTATAGAATTGTACGTCGTGACCATGAAGTAATTCATATACATAGCCTTGACGACATTCTGGATACATGTTCATTTGTTACCTTTGTATACTCATAGAATAAGGATTGATGAAGGGTTCTCCAAAATTAATGCTTCCATCTTCTGCTTCATCATCTTCAAGCATTTGATAAAATGCTTCTTACTAGCAAAGAAAACAAAAAAGTAATTTATTAAAAAGAAAAAATATTAGTTGATAAATAAAAAACACAAAATAAGAAATAATTATTGAAAATCAAACATGAATTAAAATCCGACAAAAGAAATTATTCAAGATTTTAAAATTTCTTATTCAGCTTCTCGGTTGATTACTGTCATTCTTTCGAGATATTTTATTCTAGCATCATCGTCGGGTAGTGTAAGATAAACACATGCAGATAAACACATGCATATTTCTCATTACTTTGAAGCACAATCACTGCTCCCCAATATAATGAAGAGTCATATTAAAGGCCTGGGAGTGTTTGTAATGAGGCAATTGCACGTTCAAGCTTATTATCTTGGGCTCGTTCATAAAGTTAGTTCGTTTCATGTAGGCTTCGTTTGTCATGAAGTCATATAAAACCTTTGTTGCTCCTCGTTTATGTGCTGAAGATGAACTATGTGAAGTGTTTTCATACACACGTTTGGAATTCTGGTTGTAGGAAGACAATGTTTCGTTTTGGTTTCTTGAAGGCACATCATAATCATTTTCTAGATTCACAGTGTCATATTAATTTTTGGTAACCGTCTCAGGCTCGGTATATTGATCCACTCTAGAACTTGGGTAGTATCCATTGTTGGTTGAAATGTGTTTGCCTCCAAAAAGTAGATACAATTTTTCGAGATCAATGAGGGGGTATGCCTAGAGCTTTGAAGCATTATGTATTTCCTAAATAAAATAATAATAATATACTTTCTAATAAAAAACTGATGGCTATGATATTCAAAGATTACCTGAATACGATCATTGCACCATTCGTCTTCCATTTAAATAGCTTTTGTGGTCTCGTGAAATGTAACTCCAGCCATACAACCCAATCGACGATAAATATCATACATTTTTTCAATAGAGTAAAACTTGTTTTTCAGTGGAAACCATTTTGAATTTTGACTTGTTACTTATCGAAATCCATTTCTAATTCACATTCTTTTTTCAAAGGACCAATACGCCAATTTATATTTTCCATATCATTTTCATACATTTCAAGAAATATATGAATCGTGTTATCGTTTCATTTGTGTTTTTCTCTTTATTATTAATATAACACATTAATTAGTCAATTAAATTATATAAAAGATCAAGAATTCAGAATGTAAGAGTAGGTAACCCGTTCTCAAATTCGTGAAAAAGCCGATTATCTGAGAAATCAGTCAATTATAAATAATTATTTAGTAAATAAATATTTTTTTGCCATTTGATGATTGTCTTTGGTGTGCCATACTATAAAAATACACATTATTAATAATCAAAATTTGTGGACCTTAATATTATAAAACAAATACTTCCCAGCTATAGATTTAAATTCAATTCTTATGTACTTTTTGAAAAAAAGTTCACAAGTATTGTTATTTTATTTTATAATAATACATATATTAATGCCATAACAATATTTTAATAAAAACTTAATTTTACGTGTAAACATAAATAAAAACTAATTCTACATTAACTATTGTTTAGAAAACAGAAATCAAAACATCAATAAATTTATTTTCCTTAACAAAACTTCATCCACTTCCAAATAATAGTGCAAGAAATTTTCAAATGCTTAGAAAAAATAGAATAGTTTTGAGGTTCATGTTTACTTTGTGTGTGTTTGTAGAGTTGTAGAGTAGGTTTTATATAAAAGACTATTTACTAAAATTAACAATTTATAAAAAAAAACAAAAAAACAAGTTTTTGTTTTGGTCATAAATAATTTTAGGAAGAAACCACTTAAATAAAGATTTGGTTTCTCAAAAGTAAATAGTAAGAGGATGCAAAAACTAATTTCCCTAAGAAATAAGGAATCTATTTGACCAAAATCATAATTGGTTAAAAAGTGGATTTTGGAAAATCAAAAACTAAAACCTTATGTAGAATCTACAAGAAACTTAAGATAAAATCCTTCAAATAAATAAGAATAAATAAACAAAATTTAGACTTTATATTCAATTCTCTCAAGAACTATTCTATAGTCTCAATATATTTATACTATCTTATTGTTAGATACTATTCATATTCATAGACTCTTGGCCAGATTTTTCATAGTTAAAGTTTTTTTTTTCTTTTTAGTAATCTCTTAAACAATTTATTGAAAACGTAAATCCTATTTTTAAATGAATTTTAAGATTCATCAACATTCTATTTACTGAGAGACTAGATGGTTTCCTGCGCCATGCGCAGATATAACATCTCTTATATTTTAATATTAAGTAAAATTATTAAAAAGAAAATTTCAAATATTATTATTTTTTAAAAGATAGAAAAGTAATTAACTTTATTTTAGTTGATTTTTTCAATTTTGTTGCATTCAGAATTTAATTTAATTTGTTAAACTATTTTAATTTTCTAAAATAGTTCAAAATTTCTAAATGGTAATATTTATTTTTCATATTTATTATCATATATTTAATTTTCTATAATTGAATCTTGTATCATAATTGCTTTGAGCCATGTCACAATAAGAAATGATCCATGTCACATTTTTGAGTAGCCATGTCATCATTTTTTAGCTTCAAATGATTGTGGTGAAGACACATAAGCAAATCACTTCTCAAATAATGTCTAGGGGATTGTATATTGTGACCGATCAATATAGCGTTTGTCTTTTATACAAATAACATTATATACTCCTTATGTTTCATAATAATTGTCATTCTAATAATTTTTCTTGTTACATAAAAAGTGTCACTTTAGAATTTCAATGAAAATTATATCTACTTTCAGCTTAAAATTAATTATTGGTCATATAGGTGTAATTAATAACAATTTACACACATTTCAATCACTTTCTTAATCTATGTGAAAAATGTCAAAGTGACACTTAGAGCATCTCCAAAAGACACTCTTTTTTTTTTTCCGCTGCCCAAAGGATTAGATCAATTGTTGGCCAGTCCCGGCGGATCTCCGAGGAGCGCCTCCGTCTGTCCATGTCTGATCTATATGGGAAAAGATAACTCCTTTTAATCTTGCTTCTTTCGCTAGTGCGTCCGCTCGAATATTCCTATTTCGAGGGATCTGAAACAAACTCACATCCTCGAGTTCTTCCTGGAAAAACTGCAGTAGTTCTAATTCTGACGTAAAGGCTGGCCAGTCTCTCGGGTTCTCTGACATATCCAGAAGATTTGAGCAGTCAGTCTCAATCCGGAACGAGGTAACCCCCATGTCCCTCATGCAAGCTACTGCCCATAGTAGTCCTTCCATCTCTGCGTGTAGGGCTGAGAGGCTTCTCTCACACGCTCTTAATCCATAAACCTCTGACCCCATATGGTCCTTTAGGCTCCATCCTAAGCCACTGACGCTGTCATTATCGTGCCATGAAGCATCTATTTGACAGGTTGGCCTTCGGGAAGCCGAAAGGGGCTCCATCCCAACCTCTAGGGAAGGGGACTCTTCAAGTTCTTCACTCTCTTTCTCCTCTTCGTTGGCCTTTTTCCAACAATCCGCCTCGAGGGACGCTAATTGGAGGGTGTCTAACGGAGATACAATTTTCCCATTAAAGAGTTTATCGTTTCTCGCCTTCCATATGTACCAACAGATCCATGGGAAGGTATCGAATTGTGGTCTCCGGGGGGCCACTTCTTTTCTTTTCCAAAATAGGAAATTCATGTTTTGGTATATAGATGTACTCGGGAAGAAACCCGGATGGGACGGATAGTCCGATAAAGCCCAAACCTGCAAGGCTGGAGGGCACTCAAAAAGAAGATGGTTGATCGACTCCATTGGGCCAGCACATCTAGGACAACTCCTATCGGTGCCCAGGTGTCTGTAAGTAAGTCTCTCTGACGTCGGTACACAATCCGAGAGTGCCTGCCACAGGAAATGTTTCATCTTGTTTGGAGCCTTTATCTTCCAAACTTGGCTTTGGAGACTCGTTATACTTGGTTCTAGGACACGCTCTTGAGTAAGATTTAGTTTGGACACTCGAAGAAGATCATATCCAGTTTTGACTGAGTACACTCCAGATTTTGTATGGTTCCAAATATATCCATCCATTGATTGAAAGCGAGAGGGTTTTATCCCTAGTATCAGCGGGATATCCTCTGGATGAAAAAATCTCGTAAAAGCTGAAAATCCCACTTCTTGGTATCACTCCTAATGAAGGATTGAACAAGGAGTTGGGGAAGTCTATAAACAATATGGGTAGCAGGTCTAGGTGGTCGAGCAACTGCGTCTGGGACCCACGGCTCGCTCCAGACCCTCGTATCTCGGCCCGTGCCTATCGTCTTTCGTAAACCTAACATGAGTAGGGGTTTTGCTGCCATTATACTGCGCCATCCATATGATGGTGAGTAGAAACGTCGGTCTTCTAAGGGAGACGTATGGTTGTAGTACCTCCCTTTCAGGACGCGTGCCAATAAGGACTTCGGAAAATGTATAAGTCTCCACAGTTGTTTTGCAAGAAGCGCTAAATTGAAATCATGGAGATCTCGAAAACCTAGTCCCCCCATATCTTTAGGGGTACAGATCTCGTCCCATGCTATCCAATGTAAGCCTCTGCTGTTTTGTTTTGAGCTCCACCAAAAATTTGAGATTGTGCTTTTTAATTTATCAGTGATGCCTTGAGGGAGCAGGAAGCACGACATCACAAATGTCGGAACTGCTTGAGCCACAGATTTAACTTGAACCTCCTTTCCTCCTTTGGAGAGGAGTCTCGCGGACCATGAATTTGCTCGTCCATTTAGACGATCTTGGACAAATGAGAAAACTTTCATCTTGGAGCCACAAATTTGCTCAGGTAATCCTAGGTACATCCCCATGCCTCCTTCTGAAGAAAAACCGAGTATATGTTTGATCTCTTGTTTAAGAGATCCCTCAACTCGGTTTCCAAAGACCATCGAGGATTTTGCCGCATTTAGTTGTTGTGCTGATGCTCTTCCATAAATGTTTAAGATGTCCATAATCTCTCTGCATTGGCTCAAATCCGCCTTACAGAAGAAAAGACTATCGTCTGCAAAAAGAAGATGTGAGACTCTTGGGCTCGCCCTAGCAACCCGGAGCCCTAGAATCTTTCTTTCCGCTTCAGCTCCGTTCAAGAGAGAGATCAAGGCCTCCGTACATAGTATGAACAGAAAAGGAGAAAGGGGATCCCCTTGTCTCAAGCCTCTCCTCGGTATTATTCGTCCTCTAGGTTCTCCATTGATCAAAACTCGATATGTGACTGACGTGACACAACACATAATGAGGTCCACCAGTCTCTCATCAAACCCCATTTTCACCATTAGTGTTGCAATGAAACTCCATTCCACTCGATCATAGGCTTTACTCATGTCTGTTTTGATAGCCATGAAATCTTTTCTACAACTCGGATTTGTACGTAGGGCATGAAAATTTTCTTGCGCAAGCAGAATGTTATCTGTAATCAAACGTTTTGCCACAAAGGCAGATTGTGTCTCAGAAATCAAGTGTGGGATAACTCTCTTCAGTCTCTTACATAGGAGTTTTGAGATAATCTTATAACTGACATTACAGAGACTAATAGGTCTAAATTCTGTCATCTCACGAGGTTTATTCTTCCTTGGAATAAGACAGATATTTGTCTGGTTAAGCTGAGGATCGAAAACCCCTGAGGTGAAGAAATCCTGCACAAGTTTGATAATGTCTTGGCGCATCACCCGCCAGAATTTTTGATATAGTTTGCTAGTCATGCCATCCGGTCCAGGTGCTTTGTCCGGGTTTATCTCGAATAAAGCCTTCCTTATCTCTGTTTCAGAAGGTGCCGCTAGCAGCTGTCTATTATCAGCAATTGACACCTTTCCAGTGATGAACCGGAGTGAGGCATCGAGGTCTGATGGTGAAGAAGTGGAGAAAAGGTCTCGAAAGTATTGAACAACAACGTTCTCTACTTCGAGTGCACTCTCTACCAACTTCCCATGCTTGTCTTTTATACTGTTTAATTGGTTTCGGGCTCTTCGTTGTTTTGTGATGGCATGGTGGAATTTAGTATTCCTATCTCCACCTCTGTGCCACTGTTCCCTACTCTTTTGTTCCCAAAAGGTATGCTCTTCTCTAAAAGCGGCAATCAGTTGTCTTCTCAAAGCTTCTAGCTCCTCTGTTGTGGAAGTATCATCATCTTGCGCCAAATCAATCTTACTTTTTAATTCATCAATCAAAACGGCTGAGTTTGTTGGGTTTCGCTTTTTCCACGTACTAATCTCATTTCGGCAAGAGGTAACTTTTTGATGAAAGTTCCTAATTGGAACCTCATCCAAATGTCCCCATCCCGCAGTAACGGCTTCCTTGAATCCAGGTTTACCTATCCATCTTTTGTCAAATCTAAAACTCTTCTTGGTCTTTCGAACTTTGGATTGGATCCGAGCTAACACTGGTCTATGGTCTGACCCCCAAAGTTGAAGATATTCCACCATGGTCTGCCCATAAAGAGCATGCCACTCCTCGTTTGCCACTGCTCTATCAAGCTTACATTTAACTTTTCCGGAGCATCTTCTTCCCACCCACGAGAAAGAGTTTCCTTTATATGGGAAGTCTAGCATGCCGCAATTTTCTAACATGGTTCGGAAAGGGAGGAAAGAACTTTCTAAACGTCGTCTTCCTCCCCTCTTTTCATGGTTTCCGGTAATCTCGTTGAAATCTCCAATCATGAACCATGCTTCACTTCTGGTGGTACTCATGCGTGACAATCGTTCCCAAACTAGGTCCCGACGTCCAACTACAGGGTCACCATACACAAAAGTCATAAAAATAGCATGTCCTTCGAGTCTAGTTTCAATATCAATAATATGCTCATCTGCATACAAAATAGAGACCGAAGGGTCGTCCATATAAAAAAGGGCTAAACCGCCGCTCCGACCAACCGGGTCAACAATACAAACTTGGTCAAAACCAAAAGAAACTTGCACATCTTGCAAAAAACTTCGATTGTTTTTCGTTTCCGAAAGAAATAAAAATTTAGGTAGAAAACAATAATACAACTCCTTCAAATGCTCCTTTGTCAAGTCGGCTCCTGCCCCTTGACAATTCCATGAAATTGTGTTCATTTTGGAATCTTTGGTGGCTTGCTACTTCCCACCTTATTTGCTTTGTTGATTGTCTTTAAAGCACCGTCGGTTATTTCAGCCTCGCTTTCATCCTTCGACACAGTTTTAGTTGGGTCAGGCTCCAAATCCCTGGCTGGCCCCTGTTTTGTGGCCTTTGTATGGTGTGGTGCACGGCCCAAAAGAAAATTCCTCTTCTTAAGGGAGGAGCTTCTCGCGATATCAATTGGAGAGGCTCTCTTTTTCTTTGCCGGAGACTTGAGCGTTTTCTTCGCTGGAGAGAGCATCGAATGGAGATTAGATCGGACCGGTGAGGGTGAAACCTTGGACTTTTCCTTTCCCTCTTCCAATCCAAGATCATTGCTTGTGGAGATCTTTGGACTGGAGTTACCAGAACCATTCAAAGCTTCCACCTTCTGCAAATCATCAAGAAGCAGATCGTCATCCTCCATCAAGTCATCCTCATCGAAATTACCTTCCTCCATCAACCAATCTTCATCCTCTAGTATTTTTTCTGCCTCAAGATCATCGATAGCCTCTATCGGTTTCAAAGGTACTTCTATACCGATGCTGGTTTTGATTTCTATCTCTTGCTCTAAAGTTTCTTCTTCTTCTTCCATGGTTTGCTCATACCAGCTTTTGTCTTTTCCTTTTGCTTCGATGTCAGGTTGGGGGAAGGTGAGAGATTTGGGTGAAGGGAGTGACTTCTCCTCATCAAACTTTAAACTTTTCTTTGCCGAGCTGCCTGCATCGGAGAGGTTTCCAAACTCCTCAACATTTCCTTTCAGCTTTTGGTCTTCTGAGCTTCTCTTCAGGAGGGAGAGCTTAAAGGGCCTTTCGCGAACATAGTCCGGAGAGGCTGACCTGAAAGGTTCTTTTTGGGAATTATCGATCCCTGTTTTTAGAGGAACCAGGGGTCGAACAGACTGGTGATCATGAGTGCTCGCAGGAGGCTGATCTTCCTCAGAGGCTCTTCTTGCAGGTAAGTTTTTGTTTTCAGCCTTTTTGATCCTCAATTCTTTTCCTACTTGAAGCGAAGGATTCCTCATATCTTCTTTTATTGTAGATTTCTTTTGGGTATTTTGGTTTACCAGAGTCACGAGCAGGAGGCCGATGTTCACGTCGGTGGTCCTCTCTAGGAGTATAACGGGAGTCAATGCGTTTCCAGACGCTATCCCTGTTGTCTCTTTGAGAGGGTTCCCCTGTGCGCCTTTCCTGCTGTAGCGGTCTCCTAGAATCAGGTACATTTAGTTTCTTTGAGGTCTCGCCAATCCTATTGCCCTCGAATTTGTACTGTAGAGCTTGTTCTCTTGTTGATTCTTTTTCCTTTTTGAAAAGTGTTCTTTGTTCTTCACTCAGTTGGGGGCATGAGTCAGCTTCGTGAGACAGTAGCCTGCAGTGATGGCACCATCTGTGTAGGTTAACATACTCCAGAGCGACATGAACAATTTCCCCGGACGGTAGCTGTGCTCGAAGAGAAAACTTTAAGGGTAGTTCAGCGTTCAGTTCGACCTGGAACTTTGCTATCTTTGCTTCCACCTCCTCTACCAGGCCAAGCTTCTTTCCAAGGGCCCTAAAGATAGGTTCAAGCCAGAAGTGGGTTGGGATTCCCGTAGTACATACCCAAAAAGTCATCATGTGGGGAAAAGAATCTCCTATATGAGGAGCCCATCTTTCCAAAGCAAATGACCATTTGTCTCCAAAAGACACTCTATAACTTCAAATATAGAGTTTTTGGCTCTCCAAAAAGAAACTTCAAAACTTCAAATTTGAAGTTTCATCTTTTTATTTACAATTTGGTCCTTACATTTACATATCTTATTTATTATTTTAAGTATTTTCTTATTTATCATTTTAATCTTTAAAAAATTTATCTCACAAATATTCAAATTCAAATCTATAAATTAAACTTTACCCGTAAATTTTTAAAAAAATAAAAATAAGTTTTATATTATTTTAAAAGTAAAATTAGACAACAAGAATATTATAAAACATACTGAATTAAAAACTTTTTAAAAAGGGTACATAAAGACATAATTATTATAGAAATTTAGATATTACAACAATACTAATAATCTGGTAAATTTGCCCCAGAAGCTCCCAAATCTTTGAAATATTGTCCAAACAAGTTTTTTGTAACCGAAGATGGTTGTTCTTGTTGTTCTTGACGTCTTTTTCTTATGATTCTTTCTTGTTCAGAACGAATGTACTCACGAGTGTTAATATCACTGATAGAAGCCAAGTTTTTTAGCAATATTTTATTTTCCTCTTTTACTTCTTTTAAAGCTAACTTTTTTTATTCATTTTTCATTCGTAATTCAATCATCTCTTGATTTTTATCCCTGCTTGTTGCACTTTCTTTTAAAAAATCAAGGATTTGTTCGTTGGATGATATCAAATTATCAGCAACCATATTATTACCTTCGGTAGTCTTTCTTTTGAGTTTTGCTTTCTTCGATCCAATAGGACGTGAACTTGATCCTCCATCATCACTACCTAAATTGATTGAAAATGAAGGCATTCCCGGAGATTGTGATGTCGGAGAGCCGAAAGTATTGCTTTCGGTGTTGAGAGTATTTGGGATGGAGATGTTGACATTGCTTGTAAGCTTTGGAACATCCTTCATCATTAGCCACACATGATCAAACTTAAAACTTTTTTTCAGTTTTGGATCTTGTAGCAAAAGTTTCTTAGCCTTCTCCATCTACAAAGTAATGAAACATAAAACTTGTTTAGTTACAAAATAAAAAACAGATATATATTGAGTAAAAAAATACTTACAATATCGAATTCAGATGCACCACTTGGATGCATGTTCTCCACTTGTGTTATGCAGCTCTTTAAATTTCTAACGGCGTAGGTAATAGTATTCATTCTACTTTGTAGAGATCTTGTGCTTCTACTTTCCCAACTCTCATTTTTTTTTCATTGTAATTCTTACCTATTTTTTCCCACAATTTTCCAAGAGATTGGTTATTGCTACCAATGGGATCTTGCGATGTTTCCAAATACACACAACATAAGAGCTCATCTTCTTGTTGATTGAATGATGAGCCTCTACTTTTCTCCATATTTTGTTTTTAGAAAGAAAGAAAAAGATTGAAGCTCGTAATCTACAAATTAAAAATAAAGAGAGTCATTTCTTACTTCGAAATGCACTAGTTGATCACATATGGGAGCATTACGGAAATAATCTTATGGAATAATGTGGTATTTTATTTGTAGTTTAATATTTAATTATGTATTTCTATTTCTAGTTTTATATTTTAATTTAAAGTTTTATTAATTAATATTGTTGTAATTTTTTATATATGTGTTAGTTATTTATAAAAGTTTTATGAATTTTCATTAACTAAAATAAATATAAGGACCATAGTGTAAAATACAAATAATTTTGAAGTTAGTTTTGAAGTTTTGCTTTTGGAGAAGAACACTTTGAAACTTCAAATATAGAGTTTGAGAAACTTCAAAATAGAGTTCCTTTTTGGAGATGCTCTTAGGCCATCTTTAACCCTAACAATTTACACATATTTCAATCACTTTCTTAATTTGTGTGAAAAAGCTTCTTAAGTTATTTTTTTCTTTTCTGATTTTTTTTAAAAGAAAAATAATAAACGAATCACGGGCCGCCATATGTCGATAGGGCTCGCGAACAGTGCAAGAACCTTGTAAGAGCTACCTCTTACGGAAAGCTTTTAAGAGCATCTCCAATGGAGACTCTTAAGGAGTCCTTGACTAGGTGAGGGTCCCACTTTTTAAGAATTTGTGCCACAAAGAGTCCTTAAAACTCTTGCTTAAGGATTCATCTCTTCACTGTTCATGGGCCCTATTGCCCACGTGGTAACCCGTGAATGGTCATCTTATTTTTTATTTTATTTTTATTTTTAAAAAATCTGAAATATCTTCACCAAATCTGAAATACCCTTTTAGTTAAGGACTCTTAAGAGTAACAGGGTTGAAGATACTCTAAGAGACAACTCTTAACATGAGTGTGGGCCCCACAAATTATTTAATTAATTTACTCTATAAGAACTATGGGTAAGAGTCATGGTTAATCATGCTCTTATTAAAAAACGAAATGAGTATTGTTTACATAATGCATGGATCTCATCCTAGTTAAGTAGGAATTATCCAAACCCTATCTTAATAAAAACATATACCTAAAAAATTTAAAAATCAAAAATTAAAAGCTCAAATCTGTAAAATTTAAATAATTGTCCATAATATTCAAAACTAAAATAAATCATTATATCTAATTTCGAGTATATTATTTTAAATATCTTAAATCCATGATATTGCTAACTGATTTCGAGATATTAGTAATGGAACTTGAAATAAATACGAATCTAGAATGAATCTTCAGTAAAATTATTAAATTCAATGAATCAGAATTATCTTAAATTTGGGAATTTGAAAACTAAAAAACCAGATATGTATCTGAACTGGTATTCGAACACCTATGTGGCTATGTGCAATGTGGAGAACGCTAAACCCGATTTTAAATTTGTGGCCGGGAAACTCTAAACCCGATTTAAATTTCGTGGTAACGCTAAACCGATTTATACCAGTTTGGCTATAAATACTCAATATCTGGATGATCAAACTTTCTTTCACTGCTCAACAACCTACCTGATCACAACATTCCTACGCACGCAGCCATGAGAGGCCCTAGACCCGAATATTTCGACTCGAACGCCTCCCACCCGACGCCGACGTATCCCGCCGGTGGTAGCCGGAAGAAAGGCATGGGCCGAAGGACTTGGCTGGTGCTTTGCTCTTCCGGGAAGGAGCAAGCGACGGAGGCCGGGAAACACACCATCATGCGGCGAACGGGAATACCGGCGCGTGATCTTCGGATTCTCGATCCGCTGCTGTCGTATCCATCTACTGTTCTAGGTCGTGAGAGAGCGATCGTCATCAATCTGGAGCATATCAAGGCGATCATCACCGCGCAAGAGGTTTTGCTGCTTAATGCGAAGGATCCTTCGGTGGCTCCGTTCATCGAGGAGTTGCAGAGGAGGATTAGGTGTCATCGTCACGCCACTAAACCTCAGGTAGTTCTAGAAATTAGGGTTTTGAAAATGGGACAGCTAATGTTGTAGTGAGAGATGGTTAAGCTTTTGATTTCTGCAATGGTGATGTGATGATATATGAAGATGATGTGATTGTGTATTTTTAGCTACTGGTCACTCTGTGTTTTCTATGTAGTGTTGTGTAAAGGAAGGAGAGAACATTGGAGCCGCACAAGGAGAAGCTGGGGAGGCAAAGTTATCTGGGGATGAAGGGGAGGAAGCTAAGAAGGATGCGAAGCAGAGTCTTGAGTCTCGAGATGGATCCAAGGTTCTTCCTTTTGAGTTTGTTGCTCTTGAAGCATGTCTTGAAGCTGCAATCACCAGTTTGGAAAGTGAGGTAGTATACTTATGGTCAAGCCTCTAATACACAGAGGCATTTTGTTTCTATTTTTGTGTGGTATTTATTTCAATTTGTTCTTTTATCTGATGTAGGCTGTAAGATTGGAGTTAGAGGCTCATCCAGCTTTGGACAAGCTTACTTCCAAGATCAGTACCCTCAACTTGGAGCGGGTTCGACAGCTTAAAAGTAGGCTGGTTGCAATAACAGGGCGTGTTCAGAAGGTGTTATGATGCTTTCCAGATTAAGACAAATTTGGTCTCCTTAACCATGTTTGTGCTCTATACTTAAAACCTTATTTGTCTTCACTTGCGTAGGTTAGAGACGAACTAGAACATCTCCTAGACGATGATGAAGATATGGCTGAGATGTATCTTACAGATAAGTTAGCTCAGAAGCTTGAGAATTCGTCGGTTTCTTCCGGTGATACCGTCGTGGTTGATCTTCCTGAGGATGACAGGCATGTACCAGACCTTTTTTAAAACATATTACCATTGATTGCTCGTATATAAGCTTAACATCTTCCTTTTTTACCGTGACCTGCCAGGTTTCCTGCCCAATTTTCGTCAGAAAGCTGTCCCAGAGCAGAAGATGGCCACGACCTTCTCATGAGAGCTCATAGCGCACTTAGCAGAAACAGCCGTGGGACTCACACGAGCTCATCCCGGAGTGGTATGACCAACAAACTCAATGTGCAAGAGCTAGAAATGCTTTTGGAAGCTTATTTCGTGCAGATCGATGGTACACTGAATAAACTATCAACAGTACGTGATTGAAACACAGTTGCTTTAGTAGTATATATCACTCTTGTCAGGTTAGTGATGTTGTTTTTTGATGATGAAGCTAAGGGAATACGTGGATGACACGGATGACTACATCAACATAATGCTAGATGACAAGCAGAATAATCTTCTGCAGATGGGTGTGGTGCTAACAACGGCTACACTGGTGATGAGTTTATTTGTCGCTGTTGCAGGAGTATTCGGGATGAACATAACCATAGAGCTGTTTAATGATGAAGTAGCTGGTCCGGCAAGATTCATGTGGACAGTGATTGGAGGTACGGCAGGAAGTTTATTCCTCTATTTTGGTGCCATCGGATGGTATAAGCAGCGTCGTTTGCTTGAATGAGTCAACCAAAACATAGTTAGAGAATAATGTCTCTTGCCAAAACTTAGGAGATTTTGTTTTTTTGTTTTGTAATTTTCTTAGTTATTCTTCTAGAGGATCTTTCATTTTAAACCTTTTAGTCTCGCTATTTTCACAATAAAGCAGAGCAAATTGGAAATTACATAATTTTATTCTTTGTTATCTTCAAATATTTGCGAAATTTTGATAATGCACATAGTTATGTTTCTTTGTTCGTGTTTTTGGGTTTAACATGTTGCGCATTGGGATGTTAAAACTGGTTTGTCCGGCTAAACCCATCCCTTTTATGTTTAAACTTGTTTATTTTTCACCTTTTTAATAATAAAAGGGAAAATTTCATAAAAATACCCTAACTAAATTCCATTAAGCTTTTTAATACTCAAATTTTTTCGCTACCTAGTTTAATACGCTAAATAATTATTTTTCTCATTATAATATACAAACTTTTAAAAATATACTCATTTTAATACCCAAACTTTGTTTATTTTAGTTAAAATATCAATAAATTTTAAATGAAACTTAAAAAATCTTTAAAATTTACAAAGAAATTCTCAAAATTCTAATTTTATTGTATGTTTGAAAAATAAAAGTAACTATTTTTTTAATCTTAAATTTTGTAATAAAATTTTCAATTTTTAAATATTCAATTTAGTTTTTGTTTTGAAATAGAAAAAAAATTTTTTTTTACATTAACAATTATTTTTTAAAAATTTTTAAGTGTTTCTAACTAATTTATTTACCTTATTTCCTAAATATTAAAATAAAATTAATTTTTTCAATTTTCTCTTAAATTTTAGAATTTTTTTAATTTTTGTTTGAAACTTATTAGTATTTTTAATTAAAATAAATAAAATTTGAGTATTAAAATGGACAGACTTTTAAAAGTTTGTAAATTATAATGAGAAAAATAATTAGTCGGGGTATTAAACTGAGTAGCGAAAAAGTTTGAGTATTAAAAAGCTTAATGAAATTTAGTTGGGATATTAAAGATTTGTTTAAGTTAAACCATTTAAAACTCGTTTAATGTGAAGTTCATTTTAAATCCATTTTTTTGTCAAAAGTATCAACTAAATATGAAACTCTTCATATTATCCTCATTCTTTTCAACTCTGTCAAAATCTCCTTCTCTATCCAATTCCAAAACCAGGATTAAAATCAATAAATCGCGTTTTGTGAACCGAGATTGCCCATTAAAAAATGACCCGACATTAAAAATTAACCCGACTCAACTAAAAATTGAAACTGATTTAAGGTGCAAATTAAAATTAGGTTTTGGTTTCTTTTCTCAAGACGAAGAAGAACAAAGATGACGATGAACAAAGAGAGAGAACGAGGACAAAGAACAAAGAGACAGAAAGAGTGACAAGGACGAAGAACAAGGAGAGAGAGAGACGAAGAACAAAGAGGAAGAGAAATGAGAGTGATGAAGAACATAGAGAGAGAAACAATTGATTCATCAACTTCGGTTTCAAGCCATGTGAATTTTGGTTTATCATCTGAACATGCACCACTACAGTTATCACTTCTCTGATTTGGTTTTTTTTTTTTTGATGAGCTACAACTGGTGAAACAGTTTCAGTTTTGCCTAAAGTCAATACAATCACAAGAAGGTGCATCCATTTATGTGTCAAAGGAGCTGATTTCAGTTTCTAGCGTATGGTACTTTCATGGATATCTCCTGCTTATAGAGTACGCTAGACCATGGACATTTGATATTGGTTATCATGACTTGTTAAATGGACAAAGTCACGTATATGCAGTGCATAGAAAGATCATCAAGGCTCATTCTAGTTGGTTTGAATTTTTACTTGTATTCTTCTATGGCTCACTACCAAGACCACCAGAAGTTCACTATGTTTTCATCCCCAAGCACTCACACATCTGCAATCGAGCGCAAGCTGTTTTCTCTTTGTTAGTTGTAACTATATAAAGTCAAGTTATTAGTTAGTGAGTTGACGATGGCTGATGTAAAGCTCTATATAAACACTTGTAAATGATTTGGTTAATGAGAAAACAAGTTTATTAACTAATAACTTTGAAAGCTGTTTTTAAATTTCGTCTTCTTTACGTTCTAATGCATTAACCATATTCAAGCATAAAGAACATGATATTTTTCGAGCATAAACAAGTCAAACTCATGTTTTAAACTCAACATCACAAAACCACATAAAGAACATGACCATTTTCAAACATAGCTTTCAATTATCTCTTCATTATCTTAATTCTCATCGCTTCTTCTTCCATCTTCTCAAGCCTTGTTTCTTGAAACTCAAAGTGCTCCATCAGACCCTTTCGCAGATCTTTAACATCGTTCACAAGTTCATTATGTTTTGCATCCACCTTTCCTATCTCATCTATCACAGCTTCATCCTCCTATACGAATTATTTCTGGTCATTGAGACTAAGGTCACCACATACTTATCACACCAGCATTTTGTTGGTACACCTACCATTGTTTTGTGTCGCGATCGAAGATGAGGCTGAGCTGCTCATGATCAATGGAGAAGTTCTTTGTCACTCTATCTCCTCGTTTCTCTCTCTCTCTCTTTCGTCACTCTCTGTTCTTTGTCTCTCTCTCTCTCTCATTTGTTCTTCATCGTTCTCTCTCTTTTCGTTCTTAGTCGTCTCTGTTCTTCATCGTTCTGAGAAAGAGAAACAAAAACCTAATTTTAATTTACTCCTAAAATTGATTTTTTTTACTTGAGTCGAGTTGGTTTTAATGTCGGGTCGAGTTTTCTAATGGAAAATCTCGGTTCATAAAACGCGATTAATTAAGTTTTAATTTTGATTTCGGAATTGTATTAGAGAAGGAGATCTGAGTAGAGCTAAAAAGAATGGAGGGCAATATGAAGAGATTTCATATTTAGGGGTGGTCTGATAAAGAAGTAGATAATATGGGGGAATAGATATGGTCATTGTATTTACATGGGGGAATAGGCAGTCAACCCACTAAAAATACAAAAGTATATAAACATGATGATGAAAATAACATTTGACTATTTAAACTAAAATACAAAGTCCACAACATAAGTAAAATGCAGAAGTCCATAAAAGTAATACTACCCTTGTCTATTTAGCAGTTCCAAAACTTGCCTATAATCTAAACATAATTAAGTGTTACATATTTTCAGGAAACGGATTATAAAATGATGTAAAACATAATCAAAACACCATATACCATATTTCCATTGAACATTTCAATCTTCTGATTTTGAATATCCACTCTAACAAGCATTTCATTTGTACAGTTCCAACAAGTAAAACATCAAGTGACAACTCATGTCTATTTTCAATTTTAATTATCTTTACACATGCTTCAAGTGTTTTTTTTTCTCTTTATGGCCATGCTTTCACATATCCAACACTTTTTGAATATTATGCAAAAAATTATTCGCTAATTCTAAGTTATTTTTGATTATGAATTTCAGAATATGAGCACAACATCTCACATGCTGACCATCACACAACACACATCCATCACTTCCACTTATCATCTAAAACTTGCCTTTGAGAATTCTCAACATACTATTGTTGTTAGTAACATTATCCAAAGTCATCAAAAAAAATTCTTCTCTAAACCTCATTCTTTCAGATACACAAAAGTTTTATTACAAATTTAATCATCTGTACGTGGAGACTTCATCTTACAAAATGATAAGATCTTATTGTTTAGTCTACAAATCATCAATATAGTGAGCTTTTAACTAGATATACCACATTATTTGAGGATGAGATATCATAGATCAGATATGAAACAAATTCTACTACAATGTTTCACAAACAACTCTTTTAACTTTTCTTTCTCTATTTCATATCTTATATAAATATCAAGAGCAACAGTTTCTCTACATATATGTTGAGAATCGAGGCTTTATGTAAAAAGGCATAAACGGGCATCACTTGTGCATAACAAACTAACAATTTAAACGTTTCGATAAGATTCTGTTTGATTTAAAAACGTTAAAATATAAATATTATTGATTATGTCGACATATAAATTGTTTTTTTTTTTGAAAAAGTTATTGTCTCTTCTAAAACGTATAAATTGTTTGATAACAATGTTAAAACTTGATTGATTTTATGTCGGTTGGGCTAAGATTTGATTGGAGAAACTTGTTAAGTTATAAGTAACTTTTAGGGGGGGGGGAGAGAGAGTTAGTGAAGTTGTAAAAAATATGAGGGGTAGACTATCTGAGTTGGATTTTATATAATATTACAAATGTTAAATTTAATATATAATGTAAATTTGACAAAGAAAATTCCAAGTTATAAAATTAAAGCTAAAATGAATACAAGTTTACAAACTTAAATCATATACTTTCATCCAAACATGAATTAGTATCAAAATTTCCTTAGCCAAGACATTTTAGCTGCATAAGTAGTCTATTGTTCTAACGTTGTTAACCAATTTTCGCTTGCTTAACATCATCAAAAAATTTGAAAAAATACCTAACTTTTGAATTAAGAAAAAAAACTCTTCAATATACTATTTAATCTTCAACCATCATTTAGACAAGAAAAAATCTTTTATTTTCATTGGCTAAGTCATTCCACACATAATTTTAAGTATTCAATAAACTATTTAATCCTCATCTAGCAACATTTTTGGCTATAGGGAGCTTTGTGGAAGCTTCCCATACCTCATTCTTCGGAAAGATTTTTTGATTAGTTTATTTCACCAATCATATGTGAAAAAAGTTGTGTTTAACTTGTTAACTCTTTAGCAGAAAAGATCAGATGACCAGTTTAATGGATATTCAAGTAATTGAAGCAAAACACATTTTTCATATACATTATCTATTTGAGAACATAATGCATAACCATATTTGTGATACCAAGATCCAAGTATCAAGGCAAAACCTCTGATTGACTTATTTGTATGATCACTCATCATCTCATACACTTTCCTCCATCTAACATGACACAAAACAGATTAAGGTGAGTGGGCCATTAAATCTTTTGACAGTCTTTTGTCTAACAGAGTGGCTACAACATTAGATATTAATGGAGTTATAATCAAGTGGTCTTACTCATCATATTGTTTGGATCTTTGTAATGCTTGTATAAATATCTTAAAGTTGGTCTTAAAACATATTAAAAAATAAATTGCATTATAATATTTTTCCAAAATCCCTTAACATAGCATTAATAAAGTCATTTAAACTAAAATATTATATATATGATCAACATTAGTAAACTTTAGTCAAAATTTATTTTTGAAAAACATATAGAATCATTTCCTCAAAAGGTATGATATATATCTTTTATCTAAAATGTAGTGAATGCATCTAAGAGATTTTGATACATTGTAACATATGAAATTACAACATTATATTAAAATTCGTGAATTTCATACCAATTTTTATTGAATATAAAGATTTTAATTTGTTTCTAAAATTCTAAAAATAATTTTAGTGTAAAATATAATTAAAATTGAGTTTATTTAGAACCACTCAAAATGGTAACGGTTGGTATCATATGTTCAACTATAAATATGTGAAGATATTCCATTTGTTAATACAAACTCATATTTTTCAAAAAATCGTAAAAATGGTGAGAAAAAATAAAGGTCGTAAAAAATAGAGATGGTGAAAATGAAAAACGAAAATAATCTCCAAGTTACTTTCTCAAAAAGAAGATCCGGACTTTTCAAAAAAGCTAGTGAGCTTTGCACGCTTTGTGGTGCCGAGATTTTTGTTATTGTATTTTCACCAGGCCCAAAATTTTTTTCTTTTGGACATCCAAATGTTGACGTTTTAATTGATCGCTTCTTAACGGTTAATTCACCGCATTCTCATCAAAACAATCATCTGCAACTTAATACAGTCTATCGAAATGCAGTTGTACAAGATCTCAATAATCATCTCACTCAGGTAAATTTTAAATCTTCAGGTTTTTAGTCATAAGCTTTATTATGTTAAGCTATATATTAGAAATTCAATTAATTTCTTGTATTATACTCAGTTTTTTACAGTATTATTACATAATACTTTTAGTTAAATGATAATCTATCAACAAATGCAAATATCTGTTTATTGGATAGTTACCATGGTCTCTCCTTTGTAGCATTTTGTGTCTATTTGGTTTTCAGATCCTCTTTAAATAATTTCATATTGTAGACCCATAATAAGTTTGAATAACTTAAATATAATCATGTACTTCTAAACGATATAAAATTTAAATGAAAATATATAGGTATGTGTATATTGTTTTATTTTAAAAAAGATTACTACATGGAGTATTTAATTTTTCTAGGAAACGTATTTTTTACATAGACTAAGTATAAAATATTATAAAACAGGTAACAGAACAATTGGAAGCAGAGAAAAGGAGAAATGATGACTTAACGCAAAAGAGAAAAGATGGTAAGAGGCCCGAAAATTGGTGGGAAGAACCTATAGAAGGATTCACGTTATGTCAACTCATTGAATTCAAATGTGGATTGGAAATTTTTAAAAAGAGAATGACAACTGAGGCCTCCAAATATCTTCAAGCAACTGGTCATAACTTCTGTTATGGAAGTTCTAGTAATGCTGCTTTTGGGACTTTTGATAATGATGGTAATACCAGTAGTGATTTGGACCTATTTAATCATCAAATAATGGTGGGTCTGAACATGTTCTTGTGCAATCATCAAAACATGATCATTCATCATCTTTCTACAATATCATCTAGGAATAATGTTATTGAAAGATTTTCTCCAGAACACAACGAAAGCCAAAACCAATATTGTTTTAAGCAAGAACGTTCTTCCGAACGTGACCATAAACCTGATTATCATCCTCAGTTTTGACATGATTACTATTAATCTTTGATTTTGTTCCATAATACACAATATTTCAGTGTTCTCTAATTGTCTTTTGTTTTGTTGTAAATTTATGCATTTGAGATGTTATTTTGGACACTACTTCTATTCATATGATTTGTTTTGCCAAGCTTGGTAACACTTTTTTTCTTTTATTGTTATTTTTATGTTCCAGAATTAAGATGTCTTAGCAATCTAAAATAATTTCTCATTTTCAAATTTTTAGTGAATTAAGTCATATATATATCCTCTTAACACTTCTTTGCAAATTTTTATGTTTGCATACATTTACACAAGATAATTATATGTTAACTTCAAAGAAACAAAAACATGAAATCATGAATAAAAGATTCGAAGGACCAATCATAAACTTTTAGAGGAATACTAAAATCTTACATATTATTGGGTCAAGAAAAAAGGAGGAAGAGAATGAAGTAAGAGAGTTAGGGAGTCCAAGACTTAGTAATTGTTCGTAGAGACTCCAATACCACTCCGTTTTTCTTTTAAAATGGAGTTTGGAGTAAAAAATACTACTATGTTTTTTACTTTATTAGTGAAAAATAAAATTACTCTATAGATAGAGTAATAATTTTATTTTTTGTTCATTACTCAGTTTTCTACTCCAAAATAGAGCAAAGTTGCAGTAAACTCAATTTCATAGTATAGTTACTCTATTTTGGAATAAAAAATGAAGTCGTTCATTAAAGATTTCTAAGTGTCTAATGGACTATCATAGATTAGATTCATAGATACAAAAGGCTGTCTTCGTAGTGACGTTTAAACATATTCATTATGTTTTATCATGCAAATCACTCTAAAATTTTCAGACCTAAGACCATAATTACAGAAAATGTCATAAATAATTAATTACAGACTAAATAGTTGAAACAAAACTGCAACCCTCCCCATACTTTTATTCCAATTGTGACTCGGAACGCATAAATGTTACTTAATTTGTATGAATGATAATAATATATGAACAAAGTTAAATATTACTTCCTTCATTTCATATTATATGTTTGTGGTGTTTTAAAATATAAGATATTTTAAGATTTGAATGTTTATTGTAATTTTATTGGAATCAATCAATTATATTTTAAAGTATTTTTATAATTGCATGAATAATTTTTAATATGCATTTTAATGATGTTTTATAGAAAAAGTAAGTTTCTTTATATGTGATTTTAGGCATAACAACTTATATTATGAGACATGGATTATTATGTTATATATGAAAAAAAAAATTGATCGCTTATTCAATTAAAAGTGTTTTACACCTCTGAACTAAAATGGCCAGCAACAAAAAAAAGACACTCTAAGAAGAAGACGCTAATAGGCATTTGTAGATTTCTCAAACAATTGTGGGTAAAAAAGAAAAATCAAGCACCAAAAAGGGATCATGAGATTGTGAGAGAAAGTGAAGCACACAAATCATAGACAACATACTATGTTGATTGAACTTCATGGTATAGCTAGATAAATTGTTGGGATTGTGAAAGCCCATGTCCAACTCTTTATTATCCGATTAGTACGATATTTTCTATTTTGGGCCTAAGAGACTGACCCGCATAGATTTACTTTTAGATTCATTCCCAAAAGGTTTCGTACTAATTAGAGTTGGACTTCTCTTTATATATTGGACACTCCTTGTCTAAACTTCCAATGTGGGACTTTGTTTGATATCTCACATTCTCCCCCTCAAACTAAGGACCACACTCGTCTCGTGTGTTATAGCCTTTAGCGAAACTCCTTTATCGCGAGGTTATTTTGAGAATGTTCTTCCCACACTTTCAGGATCTTTTGACTAGTCTTTGCTGAACCTCTCTTTCCTACTTGAAGGGTCTCATTCCTACTTGAAGGGTATTTTGGTATTCTTGCAGATTTTTGTCAAACCGCTCTAATACCAATTGTTGGGATTGTGAAAGCCCATGTCCAACTTTTTATTATCCGATTAGTACGATATTATCCACTTTGGGCCTAAGAGGCTGACCCGAATTGTTGGGTAATTCCAAACTTATGGAAACTTAACATATTAATAAGTGCTTAATATGTTAAGATAAACACAAAAAAGAAATCTAGAAATAGTAAAAAAAAGTTTTCTATTTAGCTTAGTTTGTGTTTTCCATATCCTACATGTTAAAGGGAATTATCCTTAACTATAAATATAGGTCTATGGAGAGGTGTTCCATAAGATCTAAGAGAAGCATTGAGAGCTTTAGTTTTGAGTAGTTTCTAAAGCTAATAAGAAAAGTTGTTCTTATAATTTCTTTGTTTCTAGAGACTTGAATTGGTATCATAGCTTAATTTAAAAGCTTCGATCAAAGCTTAAGTTGAAGCTTCGATCCCGGTGGATGTGAAGCAAGGGTTAACGACACAAGATGGCTGACATGAATAGGGCTCCACGCACGAAGGACTTTGGATCCGCATCCATCCAATGTACGATGTTGACGTCGACAAACTACACAGTTTAGTCGATGAGGATGAAGGTGTTACTCTGTGTTTATGATGTGTGGGACACAATAGAACCTGGTTCGGATGATCAAAAGAAGAACGGTGTTGCAATAGCTCTTTTGTATCAACTTATGTCCGACAATTTGATTCTCCAGGTGGGAGAACAAACTGCATCGACAAAGATCTGGAATGCCATCAAGTCACGACACCATGGAGATGATCGTTTAAGGGAGGCGAGATTCGAGAGGTCGATGACGGAGTTTGACAAGTTGAAGATGGATGATAGTGATACCGTAGAAGATTTTGCGGGGAAGATATCACGTCTAGCATCCAAGGCAACCTCGTTAGAAGAAAGTATAGAAAAATACAACATGGTGAAGAAAGAGATGGTTGTAGGAATGACGAGTGTAACACACGAAGAAAGCGTGTGTTACACATGTCTAGCAGAGAAGCATATTGGACATTCATTCCCAACTAAGACTATGTTTCGTGCGACTAAGGCGTTGCAGTTAATCCATGAAAAGGATCAAAAGCCATACGAATGTCTCATATCGGAGAAACCTAATATCGAGCACTTGAGGATATTCGGTTATGTAGCACATGCAAAAATATGTGTGACTCATCTGAAGAAGTTAGATGAGAGATTAAAGAGTGTGATCAATCTTGGAACTGAGTCGTGTTCCAAAACATATAGACTCTATGATCCAATCGCATGAGAGGTAATGGTGAGTAGAGATACAACAAATCAAGCAGATTGTGAACCAAGTATACTTAAGCTTCCACATAAGGGTGATATAGAAGAAGGTAATGATCAAGGTGAGAATCATGAACATGAAGCTATAAACCAAGATGAGAAAGAAGAAGAAGAAGATACCGATCACAATGCAAACCCTTCAGACGATCACAAGGCGAGACTTCAGACGTTATTCAAAGGAATGTCGAGTGTAACACACGAAGAAAACATGTGTGACACATTTCTAGTAGGGAAGAATATTAGACCAAAGGAGATGATCGTAACACACGAAGAAAGCGTGTGTGACACATGTCTCAAAGGGAAGCAAATCAGACATTTATTCTCGAGTGTAACACACGGAGGAGGCGTGTGTAACACAAGTCTCACATGGAAGCAAATCAAAGACGCATTTCCGACTAAGGCCATGGTTCGTTTAGAATTATTGCATGGAGATTCATGTGGACGAATCACACGACCAATGCCAGCAAATAATCATGAGGCATTCTATCGGTTCGAAAGATTTCAAACCGATAGAGGAGGAGAGTCTGCCTCAGCTATGTTAAATCTTAGTTGCACCGATAGAGGATGAGAGTTTGCCTTAGGTAAGTTCAATCTAGGTTGCACCGATGGAGGATGAGCGTTGATCTCAGCTGAGTCAAAGATGTCGAACTACTTATGGGTTGAAGTCGTGGTAGTCGAGTTGGATTCTACTACAATAAACAAGACATGGGAGCTTATAAGGAAAGGAGAAGAAGATCGAGTTTATGTGTTACATAAGGTTTTGTATGAGTTACGCTTAGGACCTAGAGCGTGGAACATAAAACTCGATCATGTCCTAAAAAAAGATGAGCTTTAGGAAGTTCACATCAATGTATCACAAGATTCAAGGAGCAGACGGAATCAAGATATAGAAGGAGAGTTATGCTCAAGGAATCATGTGTGACACAAAGATGGAAGTGTGTAACACGACTCACACATCAATGAAGTCGTGTTTACAGATCTTAGATGTTGAAGATGAACCAGAGATAAATGCTAAGAAATACAAAAGAAGCATGTTTGAGGTATCGATTTCACACAAGACTAAACGTGTGTTACACAGTTGGTGTTCTAAGTCAATACAAGCAAACTCCGGGTGTTGAGCAGAAAGCTGACATCCTTATGAAGTCATCATCAAAGATTAAGTTCAAGCAAATGAAGAGATTAATTGGAGTTCAAGAAATTGATATCCCTAATTCAAGTTGGAATTAAGGGGTGATTGTTGGGTAATTCCAAACTTGTGAAAACTTAACATATTAATAAGTGTTTGATATGTTAAGATAAATACAAAAAGAAAATCTAGAAAATAGGAAAATGAAATTTTCTATTTATGTTAGTTTGTGTTTTTCATATCTCACATGTTAAAAGAATTATCATTCACTATAAATATAGGTCTATGGATAGATGTTCCACAAGATCTAAGAGAATAGATCATAAGATCTAAGAAAAAATTGAGAGCTTTAGTTTTGAGTAGCTTCTAAAGCTAATAAAAAAAATTGTTCTTATAATTTCTTTATTTCTAGAGACTTAATAGATTACTATGTTAGTATTATGTTTAACAGGAACAACGTTTAATATTATGCTACTATCCCAATTTAATTAAACATGATGGTCTAGATAGACAAGGAAAAGTATTTTGGTACATACATCATTTCAATCAATTAAGGTTTTGTTAAGGCTGATATTTTATTTTGTATGAATACTATGTAGGTATTGAAAAAGTTGTTATAGATAAACTTATGTAAATAGCCATGGGTATGTAGCAGTGGTGCTTTTCTAATAGAAACTTCCTTTGTCTAGAGTAAATGTATCAGTTTAGACATAGGTTTTATAAAAAGGAATGTATGAAAACAAGGAAACTTATATGAATATAATTATTTTCACAGGATTCTAGTGATTTAACCTCTACGCATGTGTCATTGATGTATCCAGACATAGGAAGTTGGATTAAAATATGAATCTGATGATCTCGATAATAAGGTACGTTCTGATCTTAATAAAGAAAAATATATATGACCATATATTATGAGCATACAGCTGCGGCTCGACAGTCTCCTCAGTCCTCACGGTCCTCTCTGTAATACTCACTTTTTTATATCTGTCAAACTTCTAAATTATTTTCTAATAATCATCACTCAACAGTTTAATAAAAACCCATGAATATATATATATATATGAAGACATTACAAAACGACATAAAGATAATGAAGGAAACGACAACGGTAGGGAAAGCATTTTTACTCTTTTCTTAATTTTTCTTCACTTAATTATTTAGTAAGAAAATGATTGTATATTAGCCACTGAAGAAGATGCCAACTAAATACCTACGTGCTCCACTTTGCGGCCAGCTCATATCGAAGTGGTGAACAGACAGATAAAGATTGCGTAAGGGAGGGTCCACTGTAAGCTTATCATTAGACCCCTCCTGGTATCCAATGGCAGCGATTAACCTCTTGCGTCCACGGTGTGTTTCACAATTATCATTTTATTCTTTTTATTAATAAAATAACTCAACACCAGTTCAAAATCATATCAAATCAACAAATGTATGTGATCATTGTCCCATATCTACCGACTATAAATGGTTAGATAATCAAATATTTCATTCGATTTCAATAGATATAATTTATAACGGATTTTTAAGTATCTGTTTGTTACCATCAAAATTAAGATAAATATTTTATTATAAATGTTAAGATAAATCTTTGCATAATTTCTTCCTTACCATTGGTTCAAATCCCAGTATAATATTTTTTGCTTGCAATGATTATATAACGACATCAAGCACAGCTAATCAATTCTACCAAACATAAAACAAATTTACACAGCTAAAAAAGAATTACAAAAAAGAAAATAAATAATTTTTCGAAAAAATAAATAAAAGAAACTATTTTTAAATGTTTAAAAAGTATAAAAATGGATAATAATTAGACCTGGGATGAATTGAATATTAAGATATTCAAAGCCAGGATATCTAGACTAAAATTCTAATATTCACTATTGCCTAAATCTATTATTTCTTAAGAAATTAAACTAAATTAAAAACTAAATAATTAATTATTTGTTTAATTTATTTAAAATTACTGTTAAGAAATTAAAAAACACTAAGAGTGTATTAGTGGAAGTTACATTTATAATAGCTGTAAGAATTCTTAAATTCTCACTAAAATCTATTGTTATTGGGGGATGATTTTATAATTCTTTACATAATTATTTGTTATTCAAAAAGTTTGCATTTTAATGATTATATAAATTTATTAAAGTTAGTGTTATTAGGAGTTGTATTCTTAAACATTTAACTCATATAACAAGATTTTAAGAATATTACATATATGTCTTCGATTTTTAAAATTATTATAGTAATTTATTTTTATAAATTTTAACAATATACAAAAATTTTACAACTTTTTCAAATTCAATAAATTTCTCAACTTTTAAAATCAACAACTTTTATAAATATTACTGCCACGAACACCCTCTAAAATTGTAGTTATGTTATATGAACTTATATATGATATATATATATATAATTATTTTAAATATTCTAAAATATATTAACAGTCAGGATCCAGATATCTGGTCTAAAATTTCACTATTCGGTTCAATACCCTGATCTGCCTGATCTGAAATCGGGTTCTGGATACTCATTTTCAGTCTTAATAATTGTGCCTATCTGGAATATGATAGGTGAGAGGTATAAGCTCACTGTTTTGGTTGGACCCCACCGGATCTGTATTTTTGTAAACAAAATATTTATTTAAATATTTAATTTGACTCAAAATTAATTACTTAAATTTAATATTACATTCCCCAGCTATTCGCCAGGCTGTTTCTCTTTCTCCATTTTTATACCTTCTTCTCCTTTCCTTCTTCACTCATTCAAACCTTAGCTTCCTCTCTCTCTCAACCCTAAGCTTCATCTCTCTCTCGCAAATCTCAAAAAGCTTTGTGAATCCAATCATCAAATCAAATGGATCCGTGCTCTTTCGTACGGATCATAGTCGGTAACTTGGCCGTTAGGTTTCCGGCGACGTCTTCTCCTTCATCATCATCCGAACCGTCTGTTTCCAGAATCGATCCTTCGACACCAAACTGCTACTCCAAAATCAAATTCAAGAACTTCCCTCGCCACATCGCTTCCGTCCCGGTTATGTTCCGAACCGAATCTGAATCCGAGACTCGTTCCATCTCCACCGTAGCTGCTTGTTTCAGTCTCAGCAAAGCTCAGATCGAGGCGTCACTCAAGAAGCCTAAGTGGAGCGTCCTCTCCGTCGAGACTTACTCACGCGACGGTGATAACGTCACCGGCGCGTCGTGTGGACTCGCTTCGGCGAGCGAGAAGCTGCTCGGTAGATTCGAGGTTGCTTTGGATTTGAAATCCGCGGAGACGAAGACGTGTTTAGCTCACAACGGATGGGTTGCTTTGAAGGGAAATAAGAAATCGGGAAAGTCTAGATCCGATCCGGAGCTCCACGTGACCGTACGGGTCGAACCGGATCCGAGATTCGTGTTTCAGTTCGACGGCGAGCCGGAGTGTTCCCCTCAGGTTTTTCAAGTGCAAGGGAACACGAAGCAAGCCGTCTTCACTTGCAAGTTCGGCGCTAGGAACTGTAACTCCGGCGATCGGAATCAGTTAGGCAGCTCTTCGATGAGATCGGAGAAGGAGCAACCGTCGAAAGAGAGGAAAGGCTGGTCCGTTACGGTTCATGATCTCTCCGGTTCACCAGTAGCGATGGCCTCTATGGTCACACCTTTCGTACCGTCTCCCGGTTCGAATCGAGTGAACCGGTCTAGTCCCGGTGCGTGGCTTATTCTAAGACCCGACGGTTGCACGTGGAAGCCGTGGGGGAGATTAGAGGCGTGGCGTGAAGCCGGTTACTCCTCCGACGCGCTCGGTTACCGTTTCGAGCTTTTTCAAGACGGAATCGCCACCGCGGTTTCCGCCTCGTCGTCTATCAGTTTGAAAAATGGCGGGAGTTTTGTTATCGACGTCACCGGCGGGAACACCACGGCGGCTTCTACGCCGGTAACAAGTCCCCAGGGAAGCTGGGATCTCGGATCCGGATCCAGCGCCGGGTCGAGACCCGCGTCGAGGCCGGGATCTGGATCCGGGTCGGATTTTGGATATTTGCTGCCGCAGCACCCGGCGCAGAGTAGAGGGTTTGTGATGTCGGCGTCGGTGGAAGGAGTGGGGAAACAGAGTAAACCGGAGGTGGAAGTGGGTGTGACGCACGTGACATGCACGGAGGATGCAGCAGCGCACGTGGCGTTGGCTGCGGCGGTGGATCTGAGTTTGGACGCTTGCAGGCTGTTCTCTCAGAAGCTAAGGAAAGAGCTGAGACAGCAAAGCCAGCTTGGTGTCGTTTGACGTGTATTGCTTTGTCGTTTTACCAATTCATGAGTTGTCTTCCACTCACATTTTTTTTCTTAAAATGTTTTTGAATTTTCAAATATATTTTTTGGTAAGGTAGCGTTAGGAATTAGACCAACTTTATATCTTCATGTACAGCTAATGAATGACAGAAACAACTTCTTATTATCTTTTATCATTTACCACAAATTAATTATTTTAATATCCTTCACAAATATTAATATGAAATTTCTCCAACCGGAGGGAGGATAACAATTTTATGTAACAAGAGTAGCACCACTGCTACACACCACTTTAGCACATCCGAATCGCAGTATTTTTTTTTTCAAACTACTTGTGTGTCATGTAGTCACGTGCCACCGTCTGGAACGTTTCACGTGGTGCTATTGTTGTTGTAGTACTTTACTCTACTCTTTCTCGTCGATCCACATAGCTGAAGTATCCTCAGCCGACATATCTACTTTACTACACGCCATGTCTCTCCAAACGGTTCATTCGAATGGACCATAGCACAAGCACTAACCTCTGGTTCGCATAGCTTGAGGCATAAGCAACGACCTCATTCGTCGCAAACCAATGGGTCTAGCCCAACCTAATTGCGGGCTTCGTTTTGGGCCTTCTTGCTTCAAATATTCGGTTAAAGATGAAAGAAAGCAAGTTATAGGAACGAGGGAAAGAGAAATAGTTTGAGTTATTTCCCCACAACAACTATTATATAGCACCAGATTCCTAATAAACTATGATTTAGTATCAAATCTATATGATTTGAAAGTTATAAACTTATTTCTCCACGAATTACCAATTTCGAATGTATTTTTTGTCGAACCGATAATTCAAAACTTAATTACCCATAGACGTGGTTTTAACTAGTTTATTATTAACCAAATAGTTTAAACCGGATAAACCAAACAAAAAATTCATTTTAAAAAATTTTAGTAAAAATATTTTGAAATTACAAAATATAGTTTTTCCATTCAAAAAGCTTTCCTAAATTGATTGATACAATTCAATCAAATTAGATTTTTGACATATATTTTTATCAAAATTTGATTTTTTTTCTTTCAAATTTCAAAAAACACAAATGTAACAAACTTATTTGTTCATTGTGATTTTTATTAAACTTTATAGAAATGAAATTTTGATGTAATTTTTTTCTTTTAAATTTCAGAAAAAACAAAAATAGAAACCTAAAACTTCATTGAAGTTAAAAAATCTGTATTTTGAAATTTCAACAAAAGAAACAATATTCTTTAATAAAATTGTTTAAAATGAATTTTGGTTTGGTTTAGTTGGTTTAAATTATTTAGTTAATAATAAACCAATTATAATCATTGTTTATGAGTAATTAAGTTTTGAAGTATCGATTCAGGGATAAATGAATTCGAAATTATTAATTTGTGGAAAGTAAGTTTATAACTTTTAGATCATGGAGATTTAATACTAAATCATAGTTTAGTAAAAATATGATGATATATAGTAGTTATTGTGGGAAAATAATTCGTGATTCAGGTAAATAAGATGTGGTTTTGACTAGATACATTGTGCACTAGAAGTTGAATACGTGGTGGTGATAAAGCTTAGGAGTTAATAAGATTATTTTATATTTCAAAATTTGGAATAGTTGACTTTGGATTGAAACAGAAGATGTCAGTACTAACATGTAAAAGTACGTTGGAGTTAATACGAGTATTTAATACGGTATTTTTACCAAAATTAGAAAAAGACCGTGTTAAGCTAACAAGTCGTTTTCACTCTCCGGTTTCGGTTTCATCCGACTGGATTTCGGTTCCGGCGTTCTCGTCATCTCCTCCGACAAAGAACGGCTGGCCTTTGTTTCTGGCGTCGCACCTTCTCCTTCGGTGGTCGGCCGGCTTATGTCTCCGGGAAGCGGTGGCTTATTTAGCACCAATTTTGCCGGTTCTTTTCAAGGTGTTTCTGTTTTTCTTTGATTTACAAATCTGGGCTTCAGCTTCCCCTCTGCCTCTCGATCTTCTTTCTTAGTGAAGTTGAAAATCGATTATAGGCGTTTGTTTTTTCTTAGTCAATTTGTAGATCCACCAGATCTGACTTCACGGTTTGAGCCTTCGTATAGGCTGTTCTGGTTGAACGGTCTCGGGTTTGTCTTCGCCGTCGACGGTGGTCTGTAGTGTCGCTTTGCTGGTTCCGGGAGAAGATGGCAGGCTCTCGTCAGGACGCGTGTTCATTGGTCGCCGGGCGACCGGACACGTGGTGGGGTGAGTCGAGTTTTCTTCTTCAACGGGTTTCTCCTTCGGGCTTATGACTCAAGATCGTTTTGTACATTGGCCCATTTGGCTTGTTGGGCTTTTGTTTTATGTATGTTTCGGGCTTTGTCCCAGTAATAAAATTCTAGACGAAAAAAAAAGCTAACAAGTCAACGTTCTTCGTATTCATATAATGTTGCCATTATTGGGGTTTGACTGATTGTACACGTATCTCTTAATAACGACTGCATTTTTGAAATCTTCTTATTTTGGAATATGATCACAAGTTTCAAATTTACTTGTCAATTAGAAAATCATTTTGGCTCTATCAAAAATAATGGAGCGTATGAAAAAACAATATTTACATTTAGTTATGATTAATGTATAGTGAGAAAATTTTGATAAAATATTACTAAACTACTAATAGAACAACAAAAATATCAATATTAGGCGGTTTAACTAACCAAACTAATAAAACTAAATGCACATGAACAAAAAACATCAATTATTCCGTTTATTATATTTTTTTTCTTGCATCATATGTAATCACACAGGTGCTAAAATACCTCTTATATATAAGTAAATTTGAATTGATGATGAGTCAATAATAAATCTGATTTAAATTCAAAATAAAAATCAAGAGAAGAGAAAACAAAGAGGGAAAGCTTTAGACATAATAACTTCCATATATAGAACTTTCCATTTCTAATGTTTTCCACATTTTAAATACAAAAGAGTTACAAAGTACAAACCTCATACCATTAACCAGTCACCGCCATTTGTCATTCCGACAAGAACAACCAATGTTCCGACAACTACTTATCGTTCGCCTTCTCTTCCTACTCCCCCTCGCTTCATCGAGCTCCAACCATAAACAAGAACTCATGAATCTCCTCAAACTTAAATCCACATTTCAAGAAACCGAATCAAACTCCGTCTTCGCCACCTGGACTCACCGGAACCCACCTTGTGAGTTCTCCGGAATCGCCTGTAACTCCGGCGGAAACGTCGTCGAGATCAACCTCGAAAGCCAGAGTCTGACCAACGGATATAACAACAATACTTCCGACCTTCCTTTCGATTCAATCTGCGACTTGAAGTTTCTCGAGAAGCTTGTTCTTGGAAACAACTCCTTGCGCGGCAAGATTCACAATAATCTCAGGAGCTGTAAGCGTCTGAGATACTTAGACCTAGGAATCAACAACTTCTCAGGCGAGTTTCCGGCGATTGATTCCTTACGGTTACTAGAGTTTTTAAGCTTAAACGGGTCAGGAATCTCCGGGAGATTCCCATGGAAGTCACTGGAAAGCTTGAAAAGGTTGAGTTTCTTGAGCGTTGGAGATAACCGGTTCGATCCTCATCCATTTCCAAGAGAGATTTTGAATCTCAGAGCTTTGAGTTGGGTTTACATGAGCAACATCAGCATCACCGGTAAGATTCCAGAGGGAATCAAGAACCTTGTTCTCTTACAAAACCTAGAGCTCTCTGATAATAGAATCTCCGGTGAGATCCCAAAGGGGATAGTTCAGCTTGAAAACCTTGAGCAGTTTCAGGTTTATAGTAATTTCTTGACAGACAAGTTACCATTAGGGTTTAGTAATTTGACGAATCTGAGGTACTTTGATGCATCTAAAAACTTGTTAGAAGGTGATTTGTCAGAGCTCAGATCCTTATATAACCTTACATCTCTCGGCTTGTTCGAAAACCGATTCACCGGTGTGATCCCAAGAGAGTTTGGAGAGTTCAAGAGTTTAGCAACTTTGTCTCTTTACAGAAACAATCTCACAGGGAAGCTACCAGAGAAACTCGGATCTTGGACAGGTTTTAAACACATAGACGTGTCTGAGAACTTCTTGGAAGGTCAGATACCTCCTGATATGTGCAAGAAAGGCGCGATGACGCATCTTCTTATGTTGCAAAACAGATTCACAGGACAGTTCCCTGAGAGCTATGCTAAATGCAATACACTGATTCGTATCCGTGTAAGCAAGAACTATCTCTCTGGTGTGGTTCCTTCGGGTATTTGGGGTTTGCCTAATCTACAGTTTCTTGATCTTGCTTCAAACCGTTTCGAAGGACCTTTCACTGGTGATATTGGTAATGCTAAGTCTCTTGGCTCTTTAGATTTGAGAAGCAATAGGTTTTCAGGTTCTATACCGTGTCAGATCTCAGGAGCTAGCTTGCTAGTGTCAGTGAATATTCGTATGAACAAGTTTTCAGGGCAAGTTCCTGACTCTTTTGGAAAGCTTAAGGAGCTTTCAAGTCTCTATCTTGACGAGAATGATCTATCTGGTGATATACCAGAGTCATTAGGCATGTGTGCATCTCTGGTTAATCTAAACCTCGCTGGAAACTCACTCTTTGGAGAATCCCTGAGAGCTTAGGATCTTTACGGTTCTTGAGTTCTCTTAATCTGTCAGAAAATAGATTAACCGGATTGATTCCGGTTGGTTTATCCTCTCTTAAGCTAAGCTTACTTGACTTATCCAACAACGACTTGTCCGGTTCTGTTCCTACATCACTCAAAAGTGGAAGGTTTGTAGGAAACTCAGGTCTATGCAGCTCAGAGATATCATATCTTCAGCCATGTCCAAGTGGAAGACCTAGCGGCTACGAGGGGACAACAAAACAGTTGTTTATGTTAGAGATCTGTTCTATCATTGCTGCAGTACTTGTTCTGTTTCTCTTATTCTGTTACGTGATCTTCAAGGTAAAGAAAGATAGGTCAAATGGCATGGCTGAGAAGAAGAACAACTGGCAAGTGAGCTCTTTCCGGTTACTAAACTTGAATGAAATGGAAGTCATTGACGAGATCAAGCCAGAGAATCTCATAGGCAGAGGCGGTCACGGGAATGTCTACAAAGTAACCCTAAGAAACGGTAAAACCCTAGCTGTTAAGCACATCTTGAGAACAGATACTTGCACCGAAAGTTTCAGAAGCTCAACGGGAATGTTGTGTAACAGAGATTTTGAGGCAGAGGTTGCAACGTTGAGCAATGTAAAACACATAAACGTTGTGAAGCTGTTCTGTAGCATAACGAGTGAGGATAGTAAGTTACTTGTCTATGAGTTCATGCCTAATGGAAGCTTGTGGGAGCAGTTGCACGAGCGCCGTGGCGAGCAAGAGATCGGATGGCGTGTGAGACAAGAAATAGCGGTAGGAGCTGCTAAAGGGTTGGAGTATCTGCACCATGGTTTAAATAGGCCTGTGATACATCGTGACGTGAAGTCTAGTAATATATTGCTTGATGAGGAGTGGAGACCGAGGATTGCTGATTTTGGATTGGCTAAGATCATTCAGCCTGGTTCGGTTCAACGAGATGTCTCTGCTTCTATCGTTGAAGGAACCCTCGGCTACATTGCCCCTGGTAAGTCCAACCATTAGGTCAACTTATTCTCAAGTTTCTTGCTTCTCAAGTTTCTTGCTTCTCAAGTTTCTTGCTTCTCAAGTTTCTTGCTTCTCAAGTTACATACATCTCAACTCGTAGTGGTAACCTAGTGGCTAGTGGTAAGGCTCACTCCGTCTATCTTAAGTTAGATTCTTGATGGGAATAAACTGAAACAGAATGAATTTGGGTTTCAGGCTAAACAATTTACATGTTAATCCATTATTAGATGATTTAACTCTTGTATTAGTCGAAAAACATTCCAAACTCGGGTCATATAATATGGTATCAAATCCGTGACACTAAGTGTGTTCTTTCCCTGGTTAATCGGATAGCCGATAGTTTCTAAAAAAAGTTACATACATCTTGTTTTATAATCCACAGTTTTAAACCTCTCTCACTAACAAATATTTGCTTTGTTATTTACAGAATATGCATACACAACTAAAGTGAACGAGAAGAGTGACGTTTACAGCTTTGGAGTGGTGCTAATGGAGTTGGTGACGGGGAAGAAGCCATTGGAGGTTGAGTTCGGTGAGGATGGAGACATTGTCTCGTGGGTTTGGATCAGGAGTAAGGAGATGGACAAAAAGAAGATGATGGAACTAATCGATCCGGTCATAGAATATGAATACAAGGAGGATTCTCTTAAAGTATTGACCGTTGCTTTGTTATGTACTAACAAGTCTCCTCAGGGTAGACCGTCTATGAACTCAGTGGTTCGTATGTTGGAGACAGCAGAACCTTATTGTAACAACAACAAGGGAGAAACAAGTCACGGTGTGAGTGATAGTGTTGAGATTACTGAAGTTTTATAGCTTATAGATTAGATAAACCAAAGAAGGGTGGCTTCTTGTTAATCAAGCTCCTGTCCAAGACTATCAAAATCTTCCAAATTAGGATTAATGTTATACAAGAGTTCAGTGTTCTGATTTACAGGAGGAATCTATATATACAAAGTTAATATAAATCATTACATATCTCAAAAATATCTACATTTGTTTAAGATTTATGATTTATCATCCGGTATGATGCATATAAGAAAAGATCATGTATTTACACATCTGTTTTTTCTGACATCCTTCACAGTTTTTAAGAAATTCTTTTGCATGCGCCATGCATCTTTCTTATATATATATGTATGTATGCTTTTTTCTGTTAGTGTATTTTCTTTTATGCTCAACTTGTAGTTTTGAATTTTGATTACCTAGTATTACACCATGTCCAATGGTTAGCTTCATTTTTTTTCTTCAAAATATGAAATTCTTCAAAACATGAGAAGCTTGTTCTCCAATGATTTGTTTCATTTTTTCTTCATAAAAAGAATATTCCAAATGTATTTTCTTTCTATTTTTTTCATTAATTATTATTAAAACATTTTTTATTAGTTTACTTATTTTACTCAATTATTTTAGTTTTAAAAATAATCATACACAATTGATAATTAATAAAATTAAACATTGACATATAATATAATTAGTACACATAACATAAATAAATAACACAAAACACTAGATTTTATAGAGAAGCATGAGATGTATATTTTTCCCACAAGTGATCAATTAGATCATTGTGAAGTGCGAAATGAGGTTCTTTATCTTTAATT